>CM070666.1:14601852-14816852 GCA_036346575.1 Dendrocalamus sinicus | reverse complement strand
ATTCACATCCCACTACATGTTTTATGGCAAACCCGAAGACTACTTTTATGACTACCCAGTTACAGAGTAGTGTTTAGTAGTCCCAAAATAAGCTACTATGCATGTTGGGAACCATGATGATCTCAAGTCTAAGAATTCTACATAAACACTACTTGAGACCAACTGATGACACATGGAATATCTGCAGTTTCTCATGGCGGGTCTATCCAACATATGTTCACTAACACATGTCCATATTATTGATTTGGTATCACCATACCATGATACATGAGACATGATCATCAATCAATACATATACTGATCTTTAAATCATATTTGTTCCTCATATGATATATGATCAGGGATCATTTAGAAATAGCAACATTTTAGCATTAAGAGTCTCATGAATAAGTCACACATACTCATTGATCAATAATAATAATGTCTATTTCAAGGAACAAAGTAATGCATCATAAACATAGTATGTGATATATATATATATATATAACATCTCTATGTTGCCTCTAGGGCATATCACTAACAAGAGGTGGGTGTAATTACACCCACGAGTAAAAGGTATCTAAGATACTCCAATGTGAACCATACAAAAAAATTGCAAGGAAGTCCATAGTTTTTAGCGTATTTTATAAATACCTTCATATAAGCACATAAAAAGAAGTATGTCGAAAAATATACATACCACCTCTGAAAAATTGTACATACCCTCCGTTACGTGAGATAGACATAGGATATAATTACACCCGAGTAGAATATATATATATATATATATATATATATATATATATATATATATATATATATATATATATATATATATATATATATATATATATATATATATATATATATATATATATATATATATATATATATATATATATTCTACTCGGTGTATTATATCCTATGTCGTGACAACTCATTGAGAACAATCTTATAAGTGACAAACTTATTGCTCATATCTAACACTACTGCAATATTTTTTCAATTTTAACTCTTTAATACATGTTTTTACAAAATAATCATCTTTGAGCTCAAAAGACGATCAGGTAATATGTGCACCTACCGTACCGTCGAAGCTTGATAGAAAGTTAGACGCGTGGCTGGAGGAGCTGGCGTGGCAGACGGAGCCACAGCTCGGCAGCTGCCCGGCCGAGCGGGGGATCTGGTATGTGGGGGCACGGCAAAGTGGCCTTAGCCGTGCAGGCGATTGCTAGCGCTATTACGTGCACTCCACTGAGGAATTGGGGGGTCGTGCACTCGTGCTGTCCTGTGCTGTGTGCCCCACGGTGTCACCTCGAACATGGGCATGCATATGTTGGGAAATTTAACTATTTACCACTCTTAAGAATGTCATCTATTTAAATGCTACTCTCTTCGTTGCAATCAATATTTTGCCACCCTTAAGATGTGGTTGACTAATTAATCGCCACTTTCGAGCCCACGCGCGCCAAGTCACTGCCATGTCATGCCATGTCACGCCACGCTCCCGCAGACGCGCCGCCCCCAGCGCGCGCCGCGCCTCCCGCGCCGCGCCGCCAAGCATGCCAAACCTTTCCCCACCACCGCCGGAGCTGCGCCCACCCAGCTCGCCGGCGCCGTGCGCCCACTGCGCTGCGGCCGCCTCACGCCGCCGCTCCCCTCGGGTTTGCTCGGCTTGGCCAACGCTGGTGAGTCTCCTTCGACCCCGTACCTCATGCGCCCTCCACCTTCTTCCTTTCCCCTCCGGTCACCGCGCCCCATCCCACCTTTCCTCCGGCCGCGCCGCGCCGCCGGCCCGCCTCGGGCCTCAGCTCACGGACGTGCATCCTTCGGACCCTTGACTGTGGTCCCGTTTTGCCGTCTCGGTGTGTTCCCGGCCGCCCCTCACCGGGCGGCACCACCGTCTACCTCGCGCCGCCTCCTCTGCTTTGATTCGGCCGGTTCTGTTATTTCTAGAGGCGCGGCGAGCGGCGAGCGCAGCGCGGCGCGCGAGGCGTGGGCGTGGGCGCAGGCGTGGGGCGCGCAGCGCGGCGCGGGGCGCAGGAGGCGTGGGCACGCGCGGCGCCGACATGGCAGTGACTTGGCGCCGCGTGGGCTCGAAAGTGGCGATTAATTAGCCAACCACATCTTAAGGGTGGCAAAATGTTGATTGCAACGAAGAGAGTGGCATTTGAATAGGTGACATTCTTAAGAGTGGTAAATAGTTAAATTTCCCGCATATGTTTGGTTGGTTTATCACTTGGTCTAGCACTGTGGTGAATAGTATGTGTACAGTATAATGAATAGTGTGTACAGTGCAGTAAAAGTACTGTGTGCTCTTAAATACCCATTAGTTTTGTTAGTGGTATTTAAACTATGAACCCTATTAATAAATATTCTTGCTAATTAAAATGACAAATTATTGTCCGTAGACTAAAATTTTATGCAACAATTTCAAATAGTAATTAAGTTGTAAAAATCTAAAATTGACTGAATTAATTTCGAGAATCACACGGGAATGCCCAAGGTAGAGAGAGTATATTTTCGTAAATTAAATCATAGCCTAATCGTGTCTAAATAGTAAATTACTAAAAATAATAAAAAAATACCAATTATACCCCTTAGTTAAGCCACACAATCCTACACTAGTAAAATAACATCAAACAACAAGTATAGGATATAATTTAATTAAATTACTGCAATCGAGTAAACTGACCACACCATCACTCTAGGAGCACATTGGCATATCACATTTTATTATATTTCCATAAGTTAAGTCGTAGCGATATAATTTAGGTTACGACTTAATTTACAAAAATATTCTCAATCTGCCCCAGGCGTTCCATGAGATCCCAAAATTATTTCAGTCGATTTTATATTTTAAATCACCGTGTAAAATTTTACAACTTGGGTACTACCACTTGGGCGCCGCTACCGCAGCCACCTGCAAGTAAGGAAGTGATCCACACTTTGGCATATAATGCTATGTCCAGAAAGTAATCAAGTATGTATTACGATCGGTTTCATCTTCTCTAATGATCATTTATCGATGCCATAAGATATCGTATTTCCTATTTAATTTGCAGGTAAATATATAGCAAATCTTTTGTATAGCTAAGCTAGCAAGCACAGGATTACCTTGTGCTGCTGGTGTAGTTACTCTCTATGCCGTATCGTGTAAAGTAGGTAGTATGTCACATAACGCAGAGTATGTACTATATATAAACCTCGCAAAGATATTTGTAAAATACGCTCAAAACTATAGATCCCCTTGCTATTTTTTTTATATGATTCATGTTAGAGTATTATATATATATATATATATATATATATATATATATATATATATATATATATATATATATATATATATATATATATATATATATATATATATATATATATATATATATATATATATATATATATAACAGGGCATCATGGTGTCTGGACACTAAACCTTCTTGTCTTTGGATTGCTTTTAGACGTGTGCTAGTGTGATTGAGATTTTCCATCCTTGATTAAGACTTTCCACTTTCCATTCATGATTGATTTAGCATGTGCCTAATATATTATATACCATTGCACTTGCACGCATTTAAAAGCAATTCAAAGGTAAAGAGGCTTGGTTCCCAGACAACATGGTACTCCATTTCAGCTTCCTCTCTCTCTCTCTCTATATATATAGTGTCTAGGCACTAAGCTTCTCTGCCTTTAGATTACTTTTAGATGCGTGCAAATATAATTTGTCAGGCAAATCTATTAATATTCATTAATTCGAAAAGATGTCAATTTGGAAAGAAAGTCATTGGTTTAGTACATTGAATCAATCATGGATGGAAAATCTCAATCATAGAGTCTCAGCACTATGATGCTCCTATTATTTATACTACACATATATATATATACACACACACATACATGGGAGCATATCTAGTGCAAATATGCAAACACAAATAAAGACCAACGATCTACCTTCTGCGCCACAGATTTGTGAAGATAAAGGGCCTGTTTGGTTGGCAGCCAAAATTTTCATGCCTAACCTTAGCCGCGCCACAATTTCTTAGGTGGGTCTTTGGTTCATTGCCACAGTTGTGGCTTGCCACACTTTGTTAGCCATATGGCCCACGCGTCATAGACTCAATCTTTTGCCTAACTTTGCCTAAGGTGTGGCGTGGAATTTGGACGCCACAAAAAGTGTGGCATGCCACACTCGACTAAGGTTAGACATGGCAAAGTTAGACATGAACTAAACAGGCCCAAAATCCCTCAAAACTTTACGCTCGTTTACACATAACCCTCCTCTCTCTCTCTTCTCTCCCCTCTACCCGATCCTCCGTACCCTCAACTCCCTCTACACTCCGATGCATCTCAAGGTCTGTGCACGTGGAGCCTTGCGCCGCCTCCATCGCCTTCGTTCCCTCCACGCCGTTCAAATCCTCCCTGGCCTCCCTTCATGAGAAGCGCACACGCTCGCTCTGCGAGAAGCACACAGGCAAACGTGAAGAAAGTAAGTCCAGCTCCTATTCCCTTGAGATATATCGATCCCTGGATACAACTAGCAGTAGTACTCCTATGGATGATCGATTTCCTTCATACTGGCTAGTATTAGTATATACTACTAGCAGTACCTACTCCTATGCGTGCTGCTGCAGGTTAGTGTAATCAAAAGAGCTTTAATTTCTGGCTTCCGACTTATTTTTCACTATTTATAAATTTCATCTTTTTCTGAATTTTTGTCTTTTTATTGAGCTTTTTTGCCGGTTCTTTTTTTCCCGTATTTGTTTGTATTACACGTAATGGGCTAACATATTTTTTTTAATTTTTTTAAATTTAATTATGTTAAATAAACCTTGTCATCTACAGTGTTTTTTCAGTCAGCTACAGTGCTTTTCAGCCATAAACCACAAAAAAAAAGCCCAAATGATCACCCCTCCTTCGAACTGGCTAGTAGCATGCACATATATATATGAATGATCGAGTATACTACGGAGGCGGCGCAGGGCTCCACCCGCACAGACCTTGAGATGCGTCGGCGTGCAGAGGGAGTTGAGGGGATGGGGGATCGGGTAAAGGGGAGAAGAGAATAGGGTCATATATAAAAGGGCGTTAAGTTTGAGAGATTCTATCTGTACAGATTTGAGGTGTAGAAGGTGGATTCGTCGACTTTGATTGTTTGTATATTTACACTGAAAAGACCATTTATACTAGAAATACTCTATATATATATATATATATATATATATATATATATATATATATATATATATATATATATATATATATATATATATATATATATATATATATATATATATATATATATATATATATATATATATATAGGAAAATTACATAAGGTGATAATTTTTTGAGTTTGGGTATGAAAATGTTTTATACCCTTGATATATTTATGGTAAGTAAGTTTTGAACTCAGTTCAAATTAGTTTGAACTACTTTTGAGTTCAATGCAACTACTGATGAGTATATACCATAAAAATAGTTCAAACTAATTAAACTGAAGTTGAATTTAAATTTTTCTGAGTTTGACATCTCAAATATACTTTTTATGGGTATATGAAGATACCTACATCAAACGCTATGAATCTCAAGCAAATCAACGGGTATTGATATTGGTGCCTAGGCACCATGGTGCATGAAACACTGTCCCTATATATATATATATATATATATATATATATATATATATATATATATATATATATATATATATATATATATATATATATATATATATATATATATATATATATATATATATATATATATTGTGAGAGCACGTTCCTGACAAGATTCCTCCCATTCGAGCTATCTTATGGGTGACAAAGATATATTCTTGCAGATCGATGCAAGGTACTGTTCCTAGTACTGCTTTTTCTTTGGTGCTAAAATTAAAGAACAAAAGAGCATAAATAGCATTCGAATAACAGCGGCATCGCGTCCAGCTTCGTATAGAACTTGCTAAGTAGGATCGGATTCTCCTCATGTCGAACTATCTGGCTCAGCACATATATATAGAACTTGATAACGAGGATAGGATTCGTCGACCCATTCGGAACTATCTTATAGGTGACAAGATATATACCTTGCAGATTGAATTAGATGCAGTGTTCTGTTCCTAGTGGTGCTTTTTCTTTGGTGGTAAAATTAAAGCAACTTTTCAAAGGAGATTCGCAGTGATATGATGTCCTACTGTAAATATAAAATTAAAGAAAATGAACAACAGGATGGCTAATTCTCAGCCAACTAAAAATCTAAAAATCCCAGTCGATTTTTCTAACCCTTGGATTGCATGTGGAGATTCTTCTCGACATTGTCTTCTTCTTCTCTGGCAGCCAGGCAACGGCAGTGTCATCACCAGAGGCATGCGGCGAGTTAGCGTTAGGGCTCATCAGTGCCACTAGGCTTAGAGAGAGGCCGGGGTGCAGTAGACTAGCGGCGGACGGCGAAGGAAGTAGAGGCATTGTTGGACACGGGCGGGAGGAGGGCAGTGGGCGGTAAAGGTTGGGGGGCAACGAGAGTGAAGTGGTTGGGAGGCGGTGATGCATATAGTAGCAATAACCGCCGCAGACGAGAAGGAGAGAGGCGGTGGTGGAGGAGCTTGCCGGCGGGATCGCCGTTGGAGAGGCAGCAGGAGATGGGGCGGGGTGGGGATTGGGGCGGCGGCTA
This sequence comes from Dendrocalamus sinicus, assembly GCA_036346575.1. Classification (NCBI taxonomy): domain Eukaryota; kingdom Viridiplantae; phylum Streptophyta; class Magnoliopsida; order Poales; family Poaceae; genus Dendrocalamus; species Dendrocalamus sinicus. The sequence continues at coordinate 14,810,204 of CM070666.1, read as the reverse complement.
GGGTTAGGGTTGGTGGTGGGAGTAGTCATGGGTTAGGGTTTGAGTTTGGGTAGGTTTTATACTTATGAGTCGGAGGAAATGTAGGCGACAAGATGTTGATCTAACGGTGGAAAAAAAATAAGTGACTGAGATTTCGAAAAAAATCATTTGCCTGATCATTAGACAGCCCCTATTTACTTTGTACCCGGGGCCCTTGCTTCCCAAGGCTCGTTCACTAAGTTATTGCTCGACATGACAAACAGATAGAGATATACAAACAAATAGCACCACCTGTATTTACTCATATGGATAAATACTACAAACAGAACGGAGGGAGTATAATAGTACAAACATAATGCTCATAATAAGAGACAGAGATACACAAACAAACAGTACAAATAGATATAGAAACAAATAGATAGAGATATACAAACAGATAGATAGAAATTCACTTGCATTTGCTTGACAGGACAAACATATAGATATATACAAACAAATAGTACAAACAGATATATAGAAATACACCTGTATTTGCTTGACAGGACAAACAGATACACAAACAAACTAATTGCTCATATGGATAAAATAACTTGTATTTGCAGCGTATAATCATATGGACAATCTACCACAGTTGCAACGTTTTTTTTAATTTTAATTTGACTCCTTAACACTACTTTTTATAAAATAGCATTCTCATCTCTGAATTTAAAAAAATATATAAATGACTTGTATCATCTATTACGCTATTGTAGCCCGACAGGAGTTAAGTCGTGTGGCTGGGCCAGCTGGCCTAGCAGCTGCCCAGCCGAGCGCGGGGAGCAGGGCACGATTGCTAGCTAGGCTAAGACGTGCATACATTAGGTTAGTTCATCACTTGGCCTAGCACAGTGGTGAATAGTACATGGACAGTACAAAGAATAGTGTGTACAGTGTACAGTGCAGTCAAGCGTGTGCTTGGATGCATATTTAAATACCCAGTTGATTTTGGTAGTCGTATTTAAATTGTATAACTCTATTAATAAATATTCTTGATTATTAAAATGAAAAATTGCCATAGGTAGACTAAAATTTTATGTGATGATTTAAATAGCAATTAAGTTGTAAAAATTTAAAATTGAGTAAATTGATTTCGGAGATCGCACGGAAACACCAAGGGTAGAGAGAGAATATTTCTGTAAATTAAGTCATAGCCTAATAGTGTTTGAATAGTAAATTACCACAAAGAAACAAAATACCAATTATACCCCTTAGATAAGCCACACAACTCCACATTGGTAAAATAACGTCAAATGGCAAGTATAAGATAGAATTAAATTAAATTAAATTACCACAATTGGGTAAATTGACCACATCATCACCCTAGGAGCACATTGGCATATCGTATTTTATTATATTTTCATAAATTAAGTCATAGCGACTTAATTTAGGTTAAGGCTTAATTTATGGAAATATTCTATCTGCCTCGGGCGTTCCGTGAGATTCCCAAAATTAATTTAGTCAATTTTATATTTTTAGAACTTAATTGCTATTTAAATTATTGCGTATAATTTTAGTCTATGGACGGCAGTTTTTCTTTTGAAAAATCAAGAATATTTATTAATGTTGTTCGGTAATTTAAATATGACTAACAAAATTAACTAGGTATTTAAACATGCAATGAAGCGATCTGGATGATTGTATATGAATATTAATATTACACGCTCTCTCTCTCTCTCTCTCTCTCTCTCCTTATTTTCTTATTTGGCCACATGGCCTTTTACCGAGTTTTATCTAACGTAGTGATTTTATCAGCCAAAAAATTATTTCTAACACGTCAGATTAATTTTGCATTTTTCGTTTTTATTTTCTCTTGGTCGGTCTGCTGTTAGCTGTACTTGCGCGACCACTAACCCATGTTCACACAAGCTAGACTGACATCCGCACGCACGCAGCTCAGCACACACGGCTATACTCACTAACACCACACACTGCACTAATCACGCACAGCCAGCACAAGCACTAGAGCCTGTTTTTTGCCTATAGTTTATAGATTTTAACTGTTGTTTATAGTTTTTAAGTTATTTATAAAAGAGAGTATGAAGTAACATAAACTCACGTGCCGTTTTGATCAATATAAATGAAGTCGCTATAGTGTATACTACAATAAACTTATAAAGCCAGCTTAAAAAGATATTCAATTTAAAAGTTAGTTACTAAGATAATAACTAAAATGCAGCTGTTAGAAACTGAAAAGCTCTAATCCCGCACCACACTATCAACTATACTGTTTATGGACTATTCACTACGCTGTACGCACTATTCATCACAGTGCACATACATTGTGCACAACACCACACACGCACTGTACACGCTTTCTACGCCAAGTGATGAACCAGCCAAACATATCCATGCCACCCTGTGATCATCGAGCGATTCATTTTCCTATTTGTTACTGAGGCGCAAATATTAACCGGCTGACAACTAAAGTTCAAAAGCGGCCATGTTCGAGGTGACATCGTGAGTCACACAGCACAGCACAGCCATTCAATTCCTCAATGGAGTGCACCTATTAGCCTAGCTAGGAGTCGCCTGCCGTGCCCCTATCTGCTCCCCGCGCTCGGCCCGGCAGCAAGCTGCCCGGGCCCGCCAGCCTATCGCGCCAACTCGTTCAGCCGTTCGTTTGACCTCCTGCTAATCTATGGTATGCATGCCGTCTGTCTCTTTTAAGCTCGGAAAGAAAGATATTTTTGCAAAAAAAAGTATAGGACGTTAAAGTTAAAAAAAATATTATAACTGTACTAGATACGTGAACACTTTGATGAGCAGAATAGAGAGACGCTGCTCATCCGGTCGTATGCCTGTCCTCCTACTGAGCGCGGTGCTCAGGTGATAGGTGTCTCCTTTCTAGCTCAAGAAAAGAGGTATTTTTTATAAAATAGATGTTAATGGGTTAAAATTGAAAATAAATATTGTAACAGATAGATTCATGAACAGTTTGATAAACAGTATGATAGGAGTATAATAGATCTAATTGACGAGGTTAGCTGGGACAGCGCGCTACCTCAAATACAACTTATAAGTGTTACAGTCTAAGAACTCTATTTCCAGATATAAATATCCATATATTGTAGCATCTAGTTGTACATCTAGTTGTACGGTTATACGAATCTAATTGCGAACTAGTTCGTACCACTAACAAGTGTACATGACATATACCCTTAGTGAGGTTGACCGCGGGGTCTCCACGCGATTTTCGCGCCTCTATAAATACGACTGCCATGCTCTAGCACTCGCAATACTCGCAACCAAAGTAGTCAATCGTTACAAAGTAATTGACGCACTGAAAACCTAAAATTAAGTAGGCGTTCGCATCCAAGTCCCAATCCAGAAACAAAATGCTCTCCAACAAGGTGATCATCAGGCTGCCGCCGCAGCGTGCACGATGTTCCTCCTCCTTGCCGCCGCCGCCGATGAGCAGCCGCCGCTTGGTGGTTCCTCCGGCGAGCCATGACTCAGCGGCCGGCACTGCTGCTCTTACCGTCCATGGCGGTGAGTTTATTTACGATTATGCTCTCTCGCTAATCGTTTCTCTCTTCTTTATTCGTTGATCTCACATGGAGTTAGCAAGCTTTGTTTCCTTTTTCATATATTTTACGTACGCATGCAGGTAAACCGCCATTGCGGGACGTAGGAGGCAGCATGACCAACGTTCCGTTTCCGAGTCTAGGGTGCCCCTCGAACCCAACAAGTTTCCCATCATGTAAAAATTCCTACTACGTCTGCCAGCCGTGCAAGGGTGGTGATTGTACCTGGAATGTCAAACCTCCGAGCAGCAACTCCTTCTTTGCAGACTGCAAGTACGTACGTAGTTAATGATTTCATCAATAACGCTATAGCTCGGTAGTGCTCGATCTGACCTGCTCTCGATCGAGTAGTACCTTACTAGTTTTCCCTGTATCGCTTATATGTGCATGTGTGTTCCTTTTATTAGTAGCTTTCACTTCCCGCCTGTCGCGTGCATGCAGCCGAATAATGTATATCTGTTTTCTGTCAAATTTTATGTACGTTGCGTCTACCTAAGATAAATAATCGATTGTCCCTTCGTCGTATGAGTTTGCGACAACTCCCTCCCCCCCTCTCTCTCTCTCTCTCTCTCTCTCTCTATATATATATATATATATATATATATAGGAAAATACTTTTACTCCCGGGTGTAACTACACCCGGGTCATCCACCGTCAATGGTTGCTTGCAATTCGTGCGCTAGTTTGTGATTAACGGGTTGAAAGTCACCGGTTATAGACACATCCGATCTAATTGTGTCTGGTCTGTCTATCGTGATCTTCCGTGAGTTACGCTATCCATCGAGTAATATCCGAGATTTTGGGCAACCGACCAACAAGGAGACTCGTCTGATCCGTCGTTAACTTCCAGGCCTCATCTGAAATCTCTCCCTGAAGATTTTCGTTGTTAACAGATCGCTGGCGGCCTGGAAGCTATCAGCTTGGCGACGTGCCTTCATGCCGTTCTTAGCAGTGAGGAGATTTCTTATCTGAATTCATGGTTACTTCTTTACCTTACTATTCCAGTTCAATCCAGAGGATAATACTCCCCTGTATGTATAACTCTTTGATTTCTTTTATGGCATCTCTATTGTGATGTTTTGCATTATTGAGAATACTTCCAGTCCATGAGCGGAATACTCCCTGCATGTAAATCTCTTTGATGTCTTCTATGGCTTCTCTGATCTGACGATTTGCACTATCGAAAAGACTTCCTGCTAGATGTTCGAATTGTTTTTTTTTCAAATCTTGTTAATTATGAAGTTTTGGTTTGATTATTTCCTGCGAGTCGGTGCCCCTAAAAGAAAGGAACGAACCAACCAGTAAAAACTGATGATTCTGTAATCGATTCACCTCCATATTTCTATAGAACAAAAAAAACAAGTTTCAGGCAATTTGGTCTCACGAGGTAGGGTGTTTGTAATGTAATCAACTGGATTTTTTGGACATCTTGTGTGTTTGCGTTTAATAGCCGCAGATTCTGTCTGCGCTTACTCGATTTTTATCAGTATCACATCAGAAACGGAATATATGTGCCAACATGCAGTATTATCCCCATTACAACTTTAATCCTTATGTTTGTCTTACGTACATACTGTCATTTGGTTTGCAGCCATTTTGTTTTAGTCCAAATGTTTTCATGCCTTTTGTTGTGTACTTCCTTTTGTTGTGTACTTCCTGTGAACTATACTAATGCTTAAATATACTCCATACTCCATAGCTCACCGTGTCATACTCCCAGATTAATGACCTCCTATACCGCTTGCCTGCCGAACTGATGAAGTAGCCGCGGATGTGTTCCTGCGTGACTCCATGGCCGCATGGCCTGTGCGCAATTGTACTGGATAAAGGTACGTAAGATCTAATCGTCGGCGATCCTATATTTTGCATCGATACGTTCCCATCCGTTTTTTCCAAACTCTTGATGCCCTCCAGGTTTTAGATCAATGTGAGCTTTTTATCTGACGTATATACTCCTTTTTGGTTTTTTTTCTTTAGGAGCGGTATATGTACTCCTTTTGGATTTCCTTTTTTGAGAAGGAGCAGGATATACTAGTTTTTCTGGTCGATAGCTCCTATAAGATCTGCGTAGTTTCTGCCTCATAACTTGATGCAATGAAAAGGAGTATATTTCGGGTTTCAAAAAGAATGGTTATGTTTCATTGACTAGCACATTCTTAATGTATCTCATTATGTAACTTCCATTGATATATTCGCCTTATACTCTTGTTTTGCTCACTGGAGTATACTTGTTCTTTTAATCTTGACATACTTTCTTTTCTAAACTATATACCACTATGTAGGTCAGTGCTTTAGAAATTTCTAGAGTTCGCTCTGGCAAGTCCGCTATGTTAATCGCCATGCATGTGAAGGCATCTGCACCATTGCAATGCTTCCTGTGTCCTGTGCATTGTCGCATCGATGGACATGAATACTCTCACCGGATCTCATCGCAGGGCTAAGCTAATTACTTTGCATCGCTTTAAAGGAGCTAACAAAGTAGCATGTGTGAATTTGTCTTAGGAAAATCTACTAACAAGCCAAAGAATCTGCATCGATGAATTTATCTTGTGCGTATATACTCCTTATGAACATACATCTTATAAGATCACATACTCCCTACTTCTACATGCTCCCTTTTAAGATCACATACTCCCTCCGTGAAATTACTCAATTTTTCTTACGAATGGTTGCTACTAATAAAATTAAATGTATGGAAAGAGTCATTTGTAATTTTAAGTTTTCAGTATTTGACCTGAACACGTGAAATATCCGGCAGATATGGCACCGCCCAACAGCGGGAAGGAATGAGTATGTTCCGATAGTTTCACGCCAATCGAGAAGAATCGAGATCTTGGTCAACCGTATAGAACAGTTCAATTGAAGTACTCACTAAAAGGAGTATGGGTCCTAGGCAGTATGTAGTACGAAGCATGTACGCTCCTACATGTAGTATATTCACTTACGCGGTGTATGAAAAAGGGTAGTAACTCTATGGCCATTTGTAGTATGAAAAAGGGTAGTAATTTCACAATCACGCAAACATAACTCTGACGTATTTCTGAGCACGTGAAATTTTACATACTCCCTAAGTACATGTACGTACACGTGATATAATATGTACATACTCCCAAAAACATGTACCAAATGGTCATACACATATAGTACAAAGAGTAATGCACTGCCTTCAATAAAAGTAGTATCTATACATATGAAAAGGAGTATGTATACGCACGGAAAAAGGAGTATGTACATACTTCTATTCAGTTGCACCATTTGGTTTCAGGCCATTGGGTTACACAAGGTAGAGTATGTGAAACCAACATAACTACTTGTTCGCTTGCATGGCTCTCCATGACGATTCTATTGTTTGTACCCATAGTCTTCTCCATATTTCACTGTAAAAATAATAGCAAATTTTAGTCAATCCAATACTCACAATGGGGAGTATGTAATGCGATCGAGTACTTAAATTGCCATACACCACCAATGCCCGTACTACACAACACAAATACTCCTACCATCAAAGCGACGAGATAATTACGCAGCTTATTATCAGATCCATTAGACGTAATCTTTGGTGAATATTCCTATACTTGTCTAATAATCCCCAATGCTACATGCCAAAATGCATCGCATACAAATACAATGAAGTGGTATCGTGTTCACTTTAAAACGGCATACTCCTCCCTAATCGTTTTATCGATACGTCAATATAACACGGCACAAACTTTCATTGCTAGAGATATAAAATGACGGAAGGCATACATACGCTAGCTAGCATGATAATACAAAAGCTCACGATGATACATACGCCTGTAAACATGCAGCCATGCAAAAGTTACCGAACATGGCAACCAAAGAAAAACGAGACGTTAATTATCTCCTACTAACGCGGCGAATGATACGAAACAAATCCTTTCAAATCTTACCAGTGTATCACGAGACATACTACCAATTCCATTCCATCGCTTACCTTTTTTTTATTCTAGCACAAAATCTAACCATTATGTTCTCTTGGGATAAAATAGTTACGAAGATTAGTACTCAATATCTCATAATCATCCGTTCATTAATTACTATATGAAGTAAGTATCTCCGCTGAAGATATTATCACTCAAAATCTTGCAAAATTTCACTCGGAAGGAAGTATCTCAATCCGCTGAAGATTTTTTCTGCAAACGTATGTTCAAACGTCCAAAACCAACAAACCATATGAGCGCTGATTCACTGCCAAATCCATACCATCCGCCTGCGCATTCCGCGCGCATACCCCAATTCCGTCAGACGCAGTAGTAAATGCTCCATCCTGTGTACACGTAAAACAGATTTATTACCATGCTATCGGGTCCATCCGACAAAAAGCTTTTAAAGCCAACCCAATAACCCAAAAATTGAGTGGTATCTTGATGAAGATGGATGGTAGATATGATAGGTGTAACTACACTGGTGTAGAAAATAGGTGTCCTATATATATATATATATATATATATATATATATATATATATATATATATATATATATATATATATATATATATATATATATATATATATATATATATATATATATATATATATATATAGACGAGTGTTTCATGCACCATGGTGCCTAGGCACCAATATCAATACCCGTTGATTTGCTTCAGATTCATAACGCTTGATGTGGGTATCTTCATATACCCATAAAAAAGTATATTTGAGATGTCAAACTCCGAAAAAATTTAAATTTAACTTCAGTTTAATTAGTTTGAACTATTTTTATGGTATATACTCACTGCAGTTGCATTGAACTCAAAAGTAGTTCAAACTAGTTTGAACTGAGTTCAAAACTAACTTACCATAAATATATCAAGAGTATAAAACATTTTCATACCCAAACTAAAAAAAATTATCAATCATACACGTGTATCGGATGTTGGTGCCTAGGCACCATGGTGCATTATGTAATTTTCCTATATATATATATATATATATATATATATATATATATATATATATATATATATATATATATATATATATATATATATATATATATATATATATATATATATATATATATCTTGCTGTGCCCTTCTTCATGACTCTTCCGTGATCGTGATCTAGCTGCGCAACCTATAATAAGTCCGATACATGGAGCTAGCCATAACAAAACGTGACGCGATCGACTCTCGCTCTTCTAGATAAAAATGAACAACTTAATTAACGAGTACAAATAATTTGTCTTTATATTTGACACGCTTGAAATCCACAGAGTGATGATCGCACTTATCGACCTTCACACCTATGGAAGTTGGATCTAACGACACCATGCACATTTTATTTCTCTCGACCTTGGACAGAGAAACAAATTTTTTCATGCTGGTGGAATAACTGGATGAAACTTTCACACCATGCAAGCTCTAGCACATTTTATTTCTCTCGACCTTGGACAGAGTATAGCAAGCTGGGGGAAGATACGTTTGGCCTTTATTGATCTCTTTGAGTGCCAACTCAGTTCTTATGTTCATATCAACCAAGTCATGCTGTGTATTGACACCATCTTTTATTTTATCATGAATGTTCTATAAGAGACCATATCATAGACTTCTTTCTTTCTAAAAGGTCTTAGAGCTGAACCGTCTTCTTTCTTTCTATCGAATTATTTAGTCATCTTGTGATATGGGTGATACTTGGAAAGGAAGCTACAGTGATATATGTACATAGTTTTGCATGAGTTGTTCAGTCATTGGTTGTTCAACCACACACTCTTGGTATCATCTAAGCAATGAGGGCAGGTTTTAACTCCTTTCGTACTCAAGCCCGACAGGTTACGAGGGTAGAAAAATCATTGATGTTGCAGAACAACATGGTGTGTAAAGTTATCTCATTTGTCCACATCCCGTACCTACACCTTTTCCTTCCATAGTGTTACTAAATCTTCTAGCAATGGTGCTAGGTACAATCAATATCATTTCCAGGTTGCTTCGAACCTTGAATAAATAGTGACATCAAAATGTAGTTCCGCTTCATACACAACTAAAGAGGAACGTTGTAGATACATAGATTCATAGACCAAATGTTATGTTGGTTGCTTATATTAGCGAAAAGATTCATTCCATCTGTACTCAATCCAAACCTTATATTCTTCAGTTCTACACCAAAGTATACAACATCCTATCGAAGTTCCTCCTCTAGGCAGAATCAGTAGGGTGTCTTAGCTTTCCATCTTTTTACGCTCCTTCGACTGCCAACGTAGCAATGTTGCCTCCTTTCAGTTTGCAAATAAACGTTTCAAATAGGGAATTGCAGGCAGATACCACAACACCTTAGCAGGAGCTCCTTACTTCACCTCGACACTCTCATTGTCAATAGAGTGATTCTTACGCTTGTATCAGGATGCTTTACACACCGGATATACATGTATATTTGTATACCCTTTACGGTATAGGATACAGTCTTTTGGATACATATGTATTCTTTCTACTTCCATTTCCAAGAGACAAATAATCTTCTTGGCTTGGTACGTGGTTTTGGGTAACACGTTTCCCTCTGAAAGCATGTCCGCTAAGACACATAACAACAACGTCAAACTCTTATTGGACCAACCATTGCTTGCTTTTAACTTCAGCAGTTTAAGAACAGATGACAACATTTGTATTTTGGCTTACAGCCTGGAAACAATGGTTTTTTTTCTAAGTTCTCTATTAAGCCCTTGAATTTACTAAACTCTCTTTCACTATAGTTCCCTTCTATATCATGGAACATCTGATCCAGATTATCATCATGCAACCTATCTTCATTGAAAGAACAATCGACATCTGGTATATCGTTGTCTCCCTTGATGATGTTACTACCTTCCTATATAATCTACTCTTCACCATGACTGCTCCAACATATATACAGCTCTTTTTGAAACCTCTATGAATCAAGTGTGCTTCTATCTAGCTAGAATATAATGCATTTCATTATATATGGCACCAATTACTAACTTTAGATCATGAAGAACAAATGGATACACAAGCACCCTTCCAAATTGCCAATCTCCTTTCACCAAATCGCCTCAAAGCCGCCACGCACCTAACGAACAGAATATCTATTGGGATGAGGGTATTTAATAACATAGTGAATATCATAGACTCTTTTATTTCATAAGCTGTCTATGATAAGTAGGTCATCATAGATGTTTTTTTACAAAAATTGTCTGTGATGTATCACTGATAGCTTTTCACAAAAATCGTCTATGATTAGTTCATACATCATAGACAGTTTTTATTATGAACTGTCTATGATGTACCATAGATTATTTATTAAAAAATCATCCATGATAAGTAGGTCATCATTGACGGTTCTTACCATCGGTTGCAACATAGACGATCATGCTAGCAAAACATCTGAGATAATTACACTGCAGCTTAACATTGATGAATTCTATAGAACTATCTGTGATGAGGCATCCATTATGACCTTCTCTGTAGCAGTGTCACACTGACTCGCCTTGTGATCGCCATTGGCTTCACACAGAGACATCTCTCGATGGCTTCGACATATTGTTCTTTGGTGTCCCATCGCCGTAGCACCATGACGCGCTGCTGGGCACCACCTAGCGTGGAGCCTTGCCGTTGTTGTAGCGTCTCGCTGCTAACCTCAACGTTGCACTAGACAACACCATCTTCGCTTCTCCCATGCTGAACCTCACTTGTCTCCTCCTCATCATAGAGCCACATGCTCCGCACCGTGTGCCGGTAGCGCCGTCACAGTCGCTCACGCCGTCGCATGGCGCGTTCACTATGGGGTCGAATACCCATGGGCTCGCCTGATGCCACCCACGACAAAGATGAACACACTGCCACCACTCCTTGCATGGAGCTGCATTGGTGCCACTTCTTGGCGACCTATTGTCAGGCAGCATCTCCTTGCATCAAACCTCACCCTGATAACAATTGTTGGAGTTGACCCACTCAACTCTAGAAACAATCACTCATTTCTATTTCTCTCAATTCTTGTATTTTTCACAAACACAAGCAGCACACATATGCATGCATACTTGCATAGGGAGGAAGATGTACACACGAAGCTTTCTTTTGGTGATGCTCTAAACTACATCATTGCGGCTTTTCTTCGTCTTTTATTGACTCAAAACAAACTTGGAAAGTGAACACAACATAGAAACAAATTATCTAATTTGATATCGTGCCGATTGTTGTCTTTGTCTGAAGTCAGGAAAACTAGGCTGAAAAACGATCCTCCCTCCCTAGAAACAGCGCGCGCCGCCTCTTCCTCTTCCCTAGAAACAGCGCGCGCTAGATCTCCTCCTCCTCCCCTCTCCTCCCCTTCCACTGCCCGAGCTCGCCGGCGGGTGTCCGCGCGGGCGATGACGGTGGCGGAGGGGCCCTAAACCATACACTCGTTGAGATGGCGACGCCCTCTACTCCCACCATCTGCGGCGGCGGCGGCGAGGCCACCTCCTCCTCGCGCGCGCCCGCCGCCGCCTCGTCCGCGCGCGCTCGCCGCGTCCCTCCTCCGAGGCCCTGCGCGTCTACAACCTCTTGCTCGCTGCGCCGTGCGCCTGACGACCGCACCTTCCCCGCCGCCCCATGCCGCCGCGCCGCCGAGGCGCACTCGCCAAAGGCCTCGAGCCCACGCCGCCGCGCCCGAGCGGCCTCCTCGCCGACGTCTTCGCCGGCATCACGCTCGTCGCATTTACGCTACTGCGGTCGCGCCGCGACGCGCGCAGGTGTTTGAAGAAATGCCCGCCCGAGACGCCGTCTCGTGGAACTCCTTCGCTCGGCATTCTTGGCCAACGGGATGTTCGACGACGCAGCAGCATTGGTAAGTATTATGAAGGACTAGGGTCTCGAGCCATCGGAGTTTGTGAACTCCGTCGCGTAAGCGTTCTTCGGCATGGAGAATGGCAACCAGGAGCTCAAGAACAACCTCAAGGTCCTCTTCATCACTCCGAGTTCCGGTTGGTTGCGGCCGAAGCAAGAAAGGTGGTGATCCACGTGCCGCTCGTGCTCCATAAGGCGTTCAGGAAGATTTGTGCGGACCTTCCGTTGTATTGCTGTAGGTTTGATCTCGTGGCTCGTCCCCGGATCCGCCGGTGGTGGCGCTAGACGCCGCTAGTGGTCTCGCAGCGGGCGGACGTTGCAGAAGCGGCTCGTCAGAGTTCAAGGGTGGCTATGCCATGGCCTTGAGGCGGTAGGGCCCCGGAGTGTTGGTGGCGGTCTTTTTGTGTGTGGGTAGTACGTGGGTGTCAGGTGGTGCTTGGCGAAGCCTTGCCGGTGTTCTTACGGCTCGACATCAATGACGCCGCGCCATTTTCCTTCCCGAGGTGTGTCGTGGCACTACATAGCTCTCATGTGTACCGATCTCCGGTGAAAGCCTTGCCTCGTGAGGCGGCGGCGTCGGTGACTCTCGCCGCCTTCTGGAGACGTCGCCGAGATCCATCTTCACGCAGCGCATCAAGTTTGAGTGGCTCATGATGAGGTTAAGGGCTTGGTTGTAAGCAAGGACAGAGCAAAAGTGCTGAAGTTTAGCCTTTTAGTTCTTTTCGTAGTCCTTAAGTTATCTTTCATGTTGTTTTATGTACCTCGCTTTGAGGCTTTGAGCCTAAGAGCTCGTGTAACTTTTGGTCTGTAACTTTTGGTCGTATATCCTTCGTGGATATAGAGGCCAGATTTTATATCCTTTATCTAAAAAATCGTGCCGATCAGGGGCGGATCCAATGTAGAGGGAGTGAGGGCCCGGGCCGTCACTCAATTTGCAGGAACCCAGGTATATAACCCAAGATTTAATGCTAGTGCCCCCACTCAGCCCAACTAAAAGGCCCTCACTCATGCTAAAATTATGAATGAGAACAATTCAGCATACTATGTGTATTGTTGTGCCCCCTCTCAGATTTTGTCCTGGATCCGCCCCTGGTGCCGATTAGCTCTAGATCCTAACACCCTATTAGTTGACTAGTCTAGATTAGTTTCCAACACAACCCGTTGCCTAACCGTGATCGCTGACCTCATCGACCGTGCGAGGGTATTCTACAATGACGCATACGAGATGATGGCGAGAGAAGAGTTTGCGCTGATGCTGCTGCTCGATGGATGCTACATACTCTCGTGTATCACCAGTGGCACCACGGAGCTCTAGGGCTTTGGGGGAGCGAGAAGAGCACTGGATCCCACAAACGTAGTGTGTGATGTTGTCTACCTCCTTGAGAATCAGATCCCGTTCTTCATCCTCGAGATGATCAATGATCTGATCCATCAAAGCAAGTCTTCCATGGACGTCAACTTGGCGGCAGGGTCTATCGAATGGTACTCAACATGGGTAGTCCTAGGCTCACCATGTCCATGTCACCTTCTTCATTGCCGCCTTTCGGCCTACCGCACTAGATCAGACTCATTTTTCCAATTGAGTTCTCTCAAATTTCCATTACTTAAAACAGAAAACACATCATAGATTGAGAGTTCCACTAGATCAGAATGCTACATCGCCGGCTTGAAGTCGGAGAGGCTGCCTGTGCCTCCACGGTGACACGGTCCACACTATCCTACACGTGAAGTTCGACCGCACCACACTGCAGATCCCTTCCCTGGTGGTCAACGACAACACATGGACAATGCTGCGCAACCTGATAGCGCTGGAGCAGCGCAACCCTCAGCTCGGGAGCCATGTCACGGCGTACTGCCTCTTCATGTCGTAGATTGTGCCCACGGGAAAGGATGTGGCACACCTCGAGGATGAAGGGATTGTCCTCGGGAGCACCGACGGCGAGGTCAACAAGGGGTTCGATCATCTCATCAGCGGTGTTCTCTTTGATCAAACCAACCCTGCTTGTTTTTAGGAATAATCCAGGACTTGGTCATGTTAGTTCATGCTAGTTTGCACATGGGTTGAGTCTCATGTGTTTTCGTTATATTTGTGGCACCGTTGTGGTCATATGCTGCGTTGTGGGTAACCGAACATGCATGTGAGTCACAAGGTTCAAAGTGTCTTTAGGATCAAGTCGGTTAGTCAGTTGCTTTATATATGCAGTCATATCATGTAATCATTGTCACGTTGTTTTTAATTAACGACGCAAGAATAGAAGTGAGCATTTCTCTCGTTTCCAACTCTCGCATGTGTATGCTTGTTCTCATCCGTCTTCTTGCTGTAGGAGTTCCTAAGCTCAAAACCAACACTTGGTATCAGAGCCACGACGCATGCCTAAGTACCTACGGCTAGGGAAGATATCAATCACTGAGAGAACAATGAGCAAGGAGGGATAAGTCTCTCTCCAGTACCCGATGGTATTGAAGAACAATTATGCAGCATGGGCCATCAATATGAAAGTGTTCATACAAGCTCAAGGCACATGGGATGTTGTTGAGCCTAGGGCCGACACGATCATGAAGACTAGGAAGGATAAGATGGCATTGGTAGCCATCGACTAATCAATTCATGAAGATGCACTGTTTTTGATCGTTGAGAAGCAAACGACGAAGGAGACATGGAACACGATGAAGATGATGCATTTGGGGCAGATCATGCCAAGAACACAAGGGCGCAGACTGAGGATAGAGTTTGAAACCTTTCGTGTTGAAGGTGTTGACTATCATCAACAAGGTGCAAACCCTTGGCGCCAAGATGGTGGAGGCGTATGTGGCTCAAAAGCTCTTGTCGATCGTGTCCTCAATTGAGCAATTTAGGGACATTGAAACCATGTACCTCAAGGAGGTGATAGGGCACCTCAAGGTCCATGAGGAGAAGACACGCATTCTCTACAACAACGGTGAAGAACACTTGTTGTTAACCCATGCTGAATAGCAAAGACACAACAAGAAGGGTGATGGCGGTGAGTCATCATCAGGCACAAAGAAGAGCGGTGCAGTGACAAATGTGGTGGTGGCAAGCCGCATAATTGCTACCACGAGTGTGGTAAAGGTCAGAGAGGTGGCGGAAATGTGCCATGCCAAGAGGCACTACTGCAGAAAAGGTCATCACAGATAGTTTAAAATATCATCATAGATGGTTTTATAAGCCGTCTAAGTTTATGAGACAGTAATGTCATGAGGTCATCACAGACGGTTTTTAAAAATAATTGTCTGTGATGTGTACATATCACAGACAATTTTTAAAAATAATCTTCTCTGATGTGTACGTATCACAGATGGTTTTAAAAATAACCATCTGTGATATCTATATATCACAGATGACTAATAAAAAACCATCTGTGATGTGTTATCATAGACGGTTTTTAAAAACAACAATATATAATATGTTATCACAACCGGTTTTTTGAAATCACCATCTATGATATTACTAATCACTATTTTTGTTTTTTCATATATTCCCCATGCACTAGAAGCAGTACATATATATTTTATGGTAAAACTAACATATATAGTCTTGCACATTCTACAATTTAATGAGCTAGAGATAAAGTCAGATCCCATATCACACTTGGGCTTCAAAAGGCATGAAGTAAATCAGACACTGGATCTAGTGTGTGATTTGCTTCATACCATTTGAAGCCTAAGAGCGATATGGGATCTGACTTTATCTGTAGCTCCCCATATCACCCAAATATATTGTATATAGAAGGAACTATCACTAGTAGTTTAGTAGCACAAATCATCTGTGATATATGAATCACAGACAATTCCATAATAGAACTATTTGTGATATGTTTGATAGAGATTTGTAGTCATCAGCCATAGCAATGTAGCGTTTAGGAGTCCTTGCATGCCACCAAATCTTCCATGGCCATCTACTACAACAGTACTCCTAGGAACACTAGAAATAGGCCCATTCCTGGAGTTATCTAATATGTGAGCAAATGCAAACAATGGTGAATTATATTCCTCTCCGTGGTGAACTCATATAGTATAACATTCAAGAATACCATCACATCTCAAATGAGTTTCAACTTCATCGTAGTTCTGCATTACTCTATTTCTACAATTTATGCAAGGACAAAGGACCTCATCACCATGTGGAGTATCACAAAATGCAAAAGATAGGAATTGCTCAACACTATTCTTATAAGCAGCACTTGTTCTTGGTTTACTCATCCAACCTTGATCCATCACCTTGTGGTACTATAGTAATAAAAGCAAAATAAATCAACTTTGAAATTATTCATATTCTATTCAAGACTTTATCTAGGTTCAAAACTTTGATAAAGTATGTAAGGGATGCTTATATTGAAAATGCATAATTTGAATATATCAAAATTAATTAAGCTTAGTTTGAAAATCTTCAATGGAAACTTGCAGTCTGTAAGATTTAACCAAACTATGTAAAGCTTGATGATGACAAGACTAAAGATTGATAAAATTAACTATGCATTTTTAGCATAATAACAACATTAAGAAAAAAAATTGAATCATGCAAAATGAATATCTCTATTGCAGGTGTCTTATTTACTTTCTTTTTTGGTCAAGATAAGACAGATGAACAATGGATATTCTCAAGGGTGAAGCTAGGGAAAAATCTAGCCTGGGCAAATCTTACTATGACTAACATACTATAGACAACTCGATATGTGCATACAAAATTAGCAATCACACTATTTTTAAAATAAAAGCAATCTTGAAATCAAATACCACACTAGTTACCATGATGCAAGTGCAGGAGCACGGCCAGCAATCTTGAAATCAAATACCACACTAGTTAACAAGCAGGCACATCTGAAGGGAACATCCCTGAATATCTGATATTACTGATTATAATTCAACACCTAAGACCACCAATTTAGATAGTAAATTTTAAATCAACAATTTTGATCACTTGATCATCAACACTAAAAAAATACTAACTGGATAGGTAATGCACTAAAGTAACAATTCTCTACCACACATTAAGTCTCTTAAGACACTTGGAGCTTGCACTTCGTGGCCACCTATATAATGATACAAAATTAGCTACACCAATAGGCATATCAGTGGATTGAGCATTCCAGAGATAATAATTATTACCAGGATGTCTTCAACAGGAAATCAGTGGTCGCTCTTTGAGATTGGGTTGGACGCGCAACTACTCCGATGGTTGGGGGGCTACCTAGCACAGTAGTGGCGGGGGCTTCCTTTTGATTTTTTGATATGCCATTATCTTTCTATCTGATCTCTAACATACCTTTGCATTTCATCTATAAGGGATGTCGTAATGTCCTCTCTTCCTACTCTGGTATGCTTTGAAGTCCTATGAAAAATCAAGTTTCCAAAGAACATAAAGACCAAGGCCTCTCGTGTGACCCAGGTGCTCTTTGTTTCCTAGGGCTATGAAAAGTATATATCTCTCCCTGACTACTTGGTATGAGCATTCAAAATATTCTACACTCGGTGCTTCCTGCAAGAGCCCAGCATATTATTTCACTTCCTATGAAATTATGGATTAATTACAAACTAGCTAGGTAGTTTGATATCTTACCAAGCGGTGGGACACTTTCTCATCTACATGGTTTCGAAAGGAGATGGCCCCCAACGACACGGTAGATGACCTTGCTCTTATCCAGTTTCAGGCACGCTCATCGGGGATCCTGGCAAATGGCGCGACAATGTCCCGCAGGTTTGCCTTCTCATCCTCCTCCTCCATTGCAGGATTTTACATGCATACCCAGCGGTGCTGAGTCTGTGTGGGTGCATATTTCTTTTTCCTGAAGGGCCCTATGCACTGTATTTTCATTTCTAAAATTATCTGTCATCTTCATCTGCACAAACTCTTGCCATTGTGGTTCTAGGAAAGGATACTTATGGAAGGGCGTCAGATCCTTCTTCACGTATAGCTTGACAAGCAGGCTCTTAATGTTCTTCCACACTTTGCACGCCGCTAGCAACGCATGGAGGCCTGGTGTTCTTTTGGGATCTCAAATGATTGAAAAACTTCTGCCAGTAGCTCACTTTTTTGAACTCCGATCACCTTCCATGAATCGAACATGAGCTCAATCCATTCTCGTGCAACTATTCTGACTATTCTCTGAAATGCAGACACAGCTCAACAAGGATTGAGAGGGATCCCAGACAGATCGACCTCCATGATGGTAAATCGGCCCTCGGGTTTTTTCGATAGTCCTCTTTCTTTTCGGGATTATCCGGAGGAAGATGCATCACACGCATCCAATAACGATGTCGATTGAGTAGACAACATCTTCAAAAGATAATAGAATTGAGCAATATGAAAATGACATGAAATTCCCCAAAAATTTTGCTCTCAGGTGAGGAGTTGCACAAGTTCTAAACTTGGCCTTCATCCACTCTTGTCAATATTTCAATGATCACAGTGACAATTCCTCAAAAAATCTTCTAGATTGTCTAATTGAATATTACTTCACTGTAGTTTCAATGTCAAGAGCATGTAGAACCAACATATATTCGGCAAAGCCAAAGGACATCAGTAAGCAATATTGAGCAGGAGACTAAGGACTAGCTATTGACAAAGGTACTGACTGCACAGAAGTATACACCTAGCAAATGTGAATTCAAACTAGTAGAACAATCCTAGATTGTCACTAATATTTCAATCTTGACAAATTTCCTCATTGAACAAACAAAAAGCCACAATCTAGAACATAAAGTAAAGCTCACTGTGCGGTTCAAGGAGGCGGCGTGCTCGGGAGAGGAGGAGAGCTCGGAGGAAGAGTGCTTGGGGGAGGCGGCACGCTCAGGGAGGCGACGTGCTCAGGGAGGTGACGTGCTCGGGGAAGTGGCGTAGAGGAGGAGAGCTCGGGGGGAGGTGGCACACTCAGGGAGGTGGTGCGCTCAAGGGAGGAGGAGAGCTTGGGTGTAGCATTAGTACAATGGTGAAAACCTTAGAGTACAATATATATAGGGGAATAATCACAAATAGTTCTATTTTAGAACTGTTTGTGATATATATTATCACAAATGGTTCTAAATAAAAACCGTCTATGATAATTAAGTATCACATATGGTTCTAAATAAAAACCATTTGTGATAATTAAGTATCATGGATAGTTCTAAATAAAAACCGTCCGTGATGATCCTCATAGCTATCACACATTCTCATATATATAAATGCAAATTCACATATATATCACACATGCTCATATACATAAATGTAAATTCACACACACACACACACACACACACACACACACACACACACACACACACACACACACACACACACACACACACACACACACACACACACACACACACACACACACACACACACACACACACACACACACACACACACATATATATATATATATATATATATATATATATATATATATATATATATATATATATATATATATATATATATATATATATATATATATCATACACATATATAATGCAAATACATTACATATGACACATAAACATTTCATTCATCATTCCACTTGCTTATTTCCTTTAAAACTTAGCGCTTCATGATGATCGACGCATATATAGCTAGTTTTATCATGTTATTCTTCCTCGACCTTTATGCCATTTCTGAAAGGATCCAACTCATCAAATTGATTGTATTCTTCCTCATCCACTATATTATCAACTCCGACAATCCTCCTTTTTCCATGAAGAACTACATTGTGCTTCTTATTTGCCTAGTCGGTTACACAGAAACTTGAACAACTAGATTAGTGAGTACGAATGGTTCGTCTTTGTATCCGACACGTTTTAGGTCAATGATCTTGTCGACCTTCACCTGTGGGAGATGGACCCAACGACACCGAAACAAGGAGTTTCTCAACCCATCGATACTGAACGCATCTATCCAGATACCACTATTCTAGTTAGTGCTCTTTACATCCTAAGTTTGCGTATAGAATGTGTACTCATTTATATAATATCCTTGCCATGTCATAAATGTACATGTTGGCCCTTCTGCCAACCATGTCAACATATCACTCGATGAGCTCCTAGCGAGTCGCTCCTTCAACCATTGGTTGAACCGACTGTTGTGTTGTCTCGTGATCCGAACATTTGGCTGCTCTAAATTCTATTAATGAAGCACGTCCTTGCGCTGGTTGATATATGGGGACACTTCAGTCATGTGTTGCAGGACTGTGAAATGGGCTTGACCATACGCATCCATATCTGGTATGATTGCGTTCCTTCTGATTGTCCTGATACCCTTGAGCCTCCCCTCATGGCGAGATTGAGGTATACCTATTGGTTCGATCTGAGCCATGTAATTGACACAGAACTCAATGACCTCTTCGGTTGCATAACCTTCCATGATGCTACCCTCCAGCTGAGATTAATTCCATACATAGGACTTGAGAATTCTCATGAATCTCTCGAACGGGTACATGCTACGTAGGAACACGGGCCAACACATTTTTATCCCCCGCACAATATGAACAATGAGATGGACCACGATATCAAAAAATGATGGAGGAAAATACATCTCAAGATGACATAGAGTCATCACCACCTCATCCTGCAGAGCATCTAGGTCTTCGGGATCGATGACATTCTGAGCAATTGTGTTAAAGAAATAACACAGCCTCATGATTGTCTCTTAGACCTTGATTGGCAAAATATTTCTAATTGCAATAGGGAACACCTGTGTCATCAGCACATGACAATCATGAGACTTCATGCCAACTAACTTCAAATATTTATCCATTGAAACAAGTTTCTTCATGTTGGCAGAGTAACCCGACAAAAATTTCACACCATCCTTTGTTTTGTCACAAATGTTCAGTAAGAGACCAATCAAGTTATCACATACGTTCTTATCTACATGCATGACATCGATATAGTGGTGAACTTCTAGGTGTTCCCAATAAGGTAAGTCCCAAAATATTGATATCTTCTCCGAGATGTTCTTCTCATGGGTAGTCAATTGATGCCCCTTTCCAAGCACAACATTTAAATCTTTAACTATATCATAGATCTGTTTTTTTGCTTAAATGCCTTGGAGCTAAACTGTCCTTCTATATGTTGATTTGTTTCTTCATCCTGCAGTATGGGTGAGACCTCTGAAGGAACCTACAGTGACACATGTACATAGTTTTGTGTGAGTGGTTCAGCCACACACTCTCGGTATCATCTAAGCAGTGAGTACAGGCTTTGGCCCCCTTTGAACTCTAGCCCAACAGGTTAGCAAGAGTAAGATAATCATTTATTATCGGACCCCGGAGCAACAACTTCTGGATCCTCTGTGTAAATCGCACTAGTCCAGGATCAGCTAGTGCACACCGAGGACAACAAAGATAAATATTGACCATAATAACATTTATTAACTAAATATGGGTATGATTGCAAAAGTTTACATTCACGGAAATAGGCCAAATTTAAACATAAGCAACAAAAGAAAACACTGAAGTGGAAGAAGCCCAATAAGCATGCCCACAGGCAAACGACAGTAAGACGCAGACTACTTGTCCAGGTCTTCATCATACTTGAAGTCGTCTTCCTCTATGTGGAGATAGCAAGGTGAGTACAAACTTGTACTCCATAAGACACACGGAAGAATACAACATAATGATAAAGGCAACAAAGGAAGGCATATAGGGTTATTTGTGTGTAAAACAACATTTAAAGAAATACAGTAAATAGATTGGAAATTATTGAATATAATATAGTAAGTAAAAACAATAATTGTAAATGAAAGTAATACAGTTAGTGCAGGTCCATCCCCCACACTAACGTAACCACAGGCATCCCACCCAGACCATCTTTTCCAAAAGATCTTATATGGATTCCATCCATCCATACGCTTCCAATCTCTCATGTATTCCATCCATTCATAAACTTTTCATAAACCATTTTAAAAAATAAAATCTAATCAATGAAAAAATTCACTCAGTATATCTATGACCGTGGGCATGACTATCCAGGATAGATTATACACTCTGCAGAGGTTATACAGCTTTACCCACTATACATGATCTTCCCATATTGCCACCAGATAAGCACACTTCCTATGGTGTGTTGCAAGGAGATCATGACAATCCCTTTACAATGCAAAGCCTTCAACCTGGCCAAGCCAACACTGAGGTTTCACCCTAGTAGGGAATCCACCAGACTGAGATCAACTCTTGAGCCGAGTGAGACTTCTCGTGGCCTATGCCACGCTCACTTTCAACCTACGATGAGACTCAGGTTGGGACCAACCAATTAGTTTGCGAGGACTGTCCCATACCAGCCTTGTGGTAGTACGAAAAGGGCTTTGCAATAGTAGCTCACAGACTGGTCCTTAACTGACTTAGTCTCAACCACATACCCCTTGTACCCGACAATCAACGTTGTGTCACTGAACAACAGTGCATACCCGCACCCACCACCTAACAAATAGCCTATGTCTAAATTAGAATTTATATTTTATTTCAAAATATTTCATAATCCTTCTTGACTCACCGAAGTCAAGAATACATTTGAAAACTTTATCATTTTATGTGAAAAAGAGTATCCCAACCTGGAGTTATATCTATGCATGTCTAAATTTCCACTGCAAAAATTCTCTAGTGATACTAGTGTACTAACTAGAGTTTAGTCTAGGGTGATAAGGTATCGTGGAATTCAATGTCAAAGAAGGTGATAACAAATAGGGATTAACTAAATTTAAAACTGGAATTGAAATACATTGAATAAAACCAAGCATGCAATATAATTTAAAACATCATAATTTTATTTCACAAACTGGGATCAACATAACCAAGGTATGTAACTTGCCTTGCTCTGTAGTCTGGTGCGAGTCGTCGAAGAATCTTTCCAAATTGTCGTAGTCTACACGTGAAAATTATCCAAAAAAACTCAAATAAAATCCAATAAATTCAAATAGACTCTAAATAATTGAAATGAGGGCATAAATGAATAGATTGGAATTTTTGATGAATTTAGGAATTTGAATGGGCTCAATCGGAGTTAGGATGAAGGAGAACATGCTCTCGGAAGATTCAAAATATAGAAAAATAATAAATTGGAATTTTGGAATAATTTTTCTATTGGAAAAATGGATTTATGACATCAGCAGGGGATTTTCTTTTTTGGCTGAATTATTTTTCTACTGAAAATCA
Organism: Dendrocalamus sinicus; assembly: GCA_036346575.1. NCBI lineage: Eukaryota > Viridiplantae > Streptophyta > Magnoliopsida > Poales > Poaceae > Dendrocalamus > Dendrocalamus sinicus. Next base: position 14,786,723 of record CM070666.1, on the reverse strand, counting down.
GGTTTTGACGTCATGCTGACGTCAGCCCTAGTTTGACTGATACTGACCTATGGGCCCGGTCTACCATGGACCAGGTCCACAGACTAGAGGATGGCTGACGCATCGAGAATTGCTCACCATATGCATTCGCTAGCATGAAGAGAGGAGAGATGGTGCTGGGACTCCTTGGGGCTTGAGAACAAGAATGGGAGGTAGGGCGGGTGGAGTGGAGTGGGGCAATGCTCAGGGGTGGTATTTATATTGGAGGGGGCGGCGCTGGCAAGCTAACTAATGCACGAAAATGGCAGCGGCAGCTGTTAAAGAGAGGTGCAGGAGTGGGGGAGGTAGGGAGGTGGGTGCGGGATGTGTGGCGCACGAAGGGAGGGAGGTGGGGAGGCGCACGTGTGAGAAGGATGGGGCCAGGGAAGAAGGAAGCGTGGGGAGGAAGAAGGCCTGATAGGCGGATCCTAGGCGCAGAGAGAGAAGACAGGGCGGGGGAGCAGGTGGATTTGGGCTAGCATGAGGAGGTGTGATCCGGGCTAGCCATGCGTCGGCCCAGGAGAGAGGCGAGGATTTTATTTACTTTTGATTTTCAGAAAAAGCCAGAAAGTACAAGAAGGCTCAGAAAAATACCAAATAAATTCCACAAATTCTAAAAAAATTCAAAAAATTCTAGGAACCATTTTCAAATTATAAAAAATATTTCCAACTTAAATTGTATTAGATTTTTATACTAAACATACTTTTTTAAAATTAGATTTTAAACTCCAGGAAAACCAAAAAACCCATATAAAAGCCAAACCAGCCCAATTAATTAATTTAAAATAGTATTTTTATATAAATTTGAAGTAACCTTTAATTGATAATATATTAGGTTTTTATTTAAATTACTTTTCAAAATCAGGGCCTTTTAAAAGTAGAAAATCTAGGTAAATTAAATTTGAAATTCTAGCAACCAAAATACAAAATTTTATTTTAGACTAAATTAATTTAATTTAATAATTTTTTAACTCACAAATTGAAATAAATAGTTGGGTTGTTACAAACTACCCCCTTAAAAAGAATCTCGTCTCCGAGATTCGGGTTGGCTAGCAAAGAAATGGGTTTGGATCTTACTCTGCATGGCATGAGTTGTGATCTGATTCAGATATCCTTTCATGAGCTTCTGTGGCATTCTATTAACTGTTTGGAGGTTGTTGGCAGTTGATGCTCTAGGTGTACAATTCTTCACCGCCTGTTACTTCTTGGGGCAACTTGTTTGCATAGTGACCTGTCTTATGGCAGTTGAAACAAGTAACACTTGCTGTAGAGTTCGGGTCCTTCGGTGGAAAGCTGACAGTCAAGGCTTGTGATCTTCAGCATTGGGAAAAGTGTTGGTCAAGACTAGCTCTCTTGTTGATGACGATGGCTGGAATTTGTTGGCCTGCAGTAAAGTTCTTTGAACTTTGGGAAAGCTTTCGATGTTCAGGTGCTGAGCATACATTTGTCTCTTCCGATTCTCCATCTCCTAGTGCTTGGACTCCTGATGGATTGCCTTGCTGACAAGGAGGTGGAAATCAGCGTAGTCATTAGAGAGAAGTTGAACCGATAGGTCATCGTTGAGTCCTTCTAAGAATCTTTTCTGCGTGGCTTCATCTGTAGCAACGTCTTCTAGTGTGTAATGTGCCAGCTGGTTGAATTTCTGTAGGTACTCATTCACGGAGAAGCTTCCTTGTCTAGAGCTCGAAATTCTCTATTCCTCAGAGTGATGGTGCCAATGGGGACATGAGCTTTGCGGAAGTTTTGCACAAACTCATTCCAAGTGATAGCTTGAACATTTCCATGTGTGGTGGTGTAAGTGTCCCACCATTTTGATGATGGCCTGTTCAGCTAATGAGAAGTGAATAAAACTCTTTCTTGATCACTACATTGGATAATGTCCAGCTTCTTTCCAATGGCTCTGAGCCAATCATCTGCGTCCATGGAGTCGGTCTTTGCCGAGAAGGTTGGGGACACAACCTCATAAATTCGATAGTCTTGATTGTGGAGCTTGAGCCGGTACTAGCAGAGCGGGTTGTGCGAGGTTGTTGATGGTCTACACTAGTAGTTGAATAAGTGATTCTGTTGGCCATCATCTAAGCCCAATCAGTCCATTTGTCGGGTGAGTGATGGGAATGGGTGACTTCCCTGTGTTCCATTATGGTTGCTGTTGTGGTTTTTTCCATTGCTGGTGTTTCTCATGTTCACCATCTGCTTGTTGCTTTTAAGAATTAGGAGAGAGGAGACTAAAGTCAAAGGGGAAATAGGGAACGTTTTTCACAACCCAAAACAAATTCCTAAACCTTTATTAAGCTAATAACAATTAAGGGTTATGGCTGCCGACAAAGGAGGTAATTGACAGCTCATAACAACGTTTACTTAACAACTTAACCTATAGGGGTAAGGGCCGTCTTGGAGTGATCCTTCGTAGCTCTCGTAGTACAAAGCGCGATCCTTTGATGTGCAGATTGAAATTGTAGCATGAAGAACTGCTTTATGGGCGGCTTCTTGTCTAGCTCTTTCAAATGAGTAATCATTTACTTTGAAGTAGTAACAAAGACTTCCTTGTCCAGTTCGCTTGGTGATGAGTAAGGTGAAGTGATATCCCATCGTCTAATCTCCATGGCTGTCTTCTGGGTGCATGTAGATGGCTCGACATTAGAAACCCAAGTGATGGAGTAGTCGATGAAGGCCTACACTCAATCCATCATTTGGTGCATCTTGATAAGTGTTCATCTCTAATTGTTTGAACAAGAGAGAAGTTAGAAATAAGTTTTTGAATGATAATAAAAAGATGAGTATAGATTGAGAGATAAGAGAAAGCAAAGATTGAGAGGTAAGAATAAGCAAAACCTTTTAAAATTACAAGTCCTTAGAGTCTGACCACACTATTCTACCTATGGCCATGTCCTAGAGTCGTCATCTCTCTATACCATTTCTGTCGGATCTCGGAGCAACAACTCCTAGATCCTCTGTGTAAATATCACTAATCCAGGATTAGCTAGTGCACACAGTGATCAACAAAGATAAATATCAACCATAATAACATTTATTAACTAAATATGGGCATGATTGCCAAAGTTTACATCCACGGCCAATAGGCCAAATTTAAACATAAGCAGCGGAAGAAGCCCAACAAGCCTGCCCATAGGCAAACAACAGTAGACGTGGCCTACTCGTCTAGGTCTTCATCATAGTTCAATTCATCTTTCTTTGTGTGGAGATAGCAAGGTGAGTACAAACTTGTACTCTGCAAGTCACATGGAAGAATGCAACATAATGATAAAGGCAACAAAGGAAGGCATATAGGGGTATTTGTGTGTAAAACAACATTTAAAGAAATACAGTAAATAAATTGAAAATTGTTGAATTTAATATAGTAAGTAAAAACAATAATTGTAAATGAAATTAATATCGTTAGTGCATGTCCATCCCCACACTAACCTAATCACGGGCATCCCACCCGGACCATCTTTTTAAAAAGATCTCATATAGATTCCATCCATCCATATGCTTCCAATCTCTTATGGATTGAATCCATCCATAAGCTTTTCATAAACCATTTTGAAAAACAAAGTCTAATCCGTGAAAAACTTTACTTAGCATGCCCACGACCGTGGGCACGGCTATCCAGGATAGATTATAACTCTACAGAGGTTGTACAGCTTTACCCACAAGACATGATCATCCCATATTCCCACCAGATAAGCACACTTCCTTTGGTGTGCGGTGAGAAGATCATGGCAAGGCCTCTACAATGCAAAGCATTCAATCTAGCCAAGCAAATACTAATGTTTCACCCTAGTAAGGAATCCACCAAACTGGGACCCCCACTTGAGCCGAGTGAGACTTCTCATGGCCTATGCCACACTCACTTTCATCCTACGATGAGACTAAGGTTGTGACCTGCAAATTAGTTAGCTAGGATTGTCCTATATTAGCCTTGTGGTAGTACGAATTGGGCTTTGCAATAATAGCTCAAAGATCGGTCCTTGGCTGACTTAGGCTCAAGCACATACCCCTTATGCCTAACAATCAACATTATGTCACCGACCAATAGTGCATGCCTGCACCCACCACCTAAGCATTAGCCTAAGTTTAAACCAGATTTTATATTTTATTTCAAAATATTTCATAATCCTTCTTGACTCACCTAAGTCAAGAATACATTTGAAAATTTTGTCATTTTATGTGAAAAAGAGTATCCCAACCTAGAGTTATATCTATGCTGTCTAAGCATCCATTGCAAAAATTCTCTAGCTATACTAGTGTACTAACTAGAGTTTTAGTGTAGCGTGATAAGGTATCACAGAATTCAATGTCAAAGGAGGTGATAACAAATATGCATTAACTAAATTTAAAACTGGAATTGAAATACATTGAATAAAACTAAGCATGCAATATAATTGAAAATAACATCATTTTATTTACAAACTATGATCAACATGATCAAGATATGTAACTTGCCTTGCTCTGCAGACTGGTGTGAGTCGTCGAAAAATTCTTCCGAATCGTCGTAGTCAACACGTAAAATTATCTAAGCAAACTCAAATAAAATCCACATAAGTTCAAATAAACTGCAAATAATTAAAATGAGCGAAGAAATGGATATATTGGAATTTTTTATGAATTTAGGAATTTGAATGGGCTCAATCGGAGTTAGGATGAAGGAGAACGGGCTCTCAGAAGTTTCAAATCACAGAAAAAGAATAAACTAGAATTTTGGAATTATTTTTCTATAGGAAAAGGGATTTATGACACCAGCAAGGGATTTTCTTTTTCAGATGAATTATTTTTCTACTGAAAAATCAAGTTTTGATGTCATGCTAATGTCAGCCCTGGTTTGACTAATACTGACCAGTGGGCCCAGTCTACCGTGGTCCAAGTCCACAGACTGGAGGATGGCTGATGTATCGGGAATTGCTCGCTGGATGCGTTCGCTGGTGCGGAGAGAGGAGAGACGGCGCTCGGACTCGTTGGGGCTTGAGAGCAAGAATGGGAGGCAGGGCAAGGTGGAGTGGAGTGGGGTGGTACTCTAGGGTGGTATTTATAGGGGAAAGGGTGGCGCTTGCAAGCTAATTGCCACAGGAAAATGGCGGCGGTGGCCACTGTGGAGAGGAGGTGCGAGAGTGGGGGTGGTGGGGAGGTGGGCGCGGGGTGTGCAGCCCGCGATGGGAGGGAGGCGGGGAGGTGCATGTGTGAGAAGGGATGGGGCCGGGTAGGGCAGAGGGGGCCAACGGCCGTGCCGGCGGTGTGGCCGGGGAAGGAGGCAAGGGGAGGAAGAAGGCTTGACAGGTGGGGCCCAAGCGCAGAGAGAGAAGACATGGCGGGGGAGTAGGTGGTGGGGATTTGGGCTAACGTGAGGTGGCGCGATCCAGGCCAGCCACTCGTTAGCCCAGGAGAGAGACGGGGATTTTATTTACTTTTGATTTTGAGAAAAAGCCAAAAAGAACAAGAAGGCTCAGAAAAATACCAAATAAATTCCACAAATTCTAGAAAAATTCACAGAAATTCCAAGAACCATTTTTAGATTATAAAAAATACTCCCAACTTAATTTTGTATTAGATTTTTATACTAAAAATGCTTTTCTATATTTAAAATTAGATTTTAAACTCTAGGAAAACCAGAAAACCCAGATAAAAGCCTAACTAGCCTAAATAATTAATTTAAAATATTATTTTTATAGAAATTGAAATTAACCTTTATTTAATAATATTTTATATTTTTCTTTAAATTAATTTTCAAAATCAAGGCCTTTTAAATGCAGAAAATCAGGGCAAATCAAATATGAAATTCTAGCAACCAAAACATGAATTTTTATTTTAAACTAAATTAATTTAATTTAATAATTTTTTACTCATAAATTGAAATAAACTGCTGGGCTATTACATTTATGGTGCAAAACAATGAGCGTAAAGTGAGGTTCTCTCGTTTGTAGGCATCCCTTACCTGTACCCCTTCGATGTTATCGAAAGGATTCATTCCATCTATACTCAATCCGAACCTTATATTCCTCAGTTCTGCACTGAAGTCTGCAATACTCCTATTGATGTTTCTCCACTAGACAGAATCAACAAGGTGTTTTAGCATTCCATCATTCTTACGCTCCTTCGAGTGCAAATGCAGCAGTTTCGCCTCCTTTGTGTTTGCAAAAAATCACTTCAAACGGGAAATTACAAGAAGATACCATACCACCTTAGAAGGAGGTCCTATCTTCACCTCTATTCCCTCGTCGTCATCTGGTTGATTCTTACGCTTGTATCGGGAGGCGTTGCACACTGGACATGCATGTATGTTTGCATACTCTTTACGGTAGAGGATACGGTCGTTCATACATGCATGTATTCTTTCTACTTCCATTTCCAATGGACAAAGAACCTTCTTGGCTTTGTACGTGGTTTTGGGCAACTCGTTTCCCTCATCATAGTTCCCTTCTGCATCGCGAAGAATCTGATCTAGATTGTCATCATGCAGCCTATCTGAATCAAAACTATAATTGACATCATCTAGCAGCATATCATTGACTTCATCAGCAATATCATTATTATTACCTTCCTGTGTAATTTGTTCTTCACCAAACTGGTCCAACATGCATACCCCTTTTTGAAACCCCTTGGAATCAAGTGTGCTTCAATATGTGCTCAGTTCTTAAACATCTTTAGATTATTGTAGTTAATGCATGGACAGTACATATATCCAATTTATCTTTCTCGGCAACTCTTCTGAAAGCAAACACACCATTAATGTACTTTTCACTCACATAGTTTAACAAGAATAATTAATTAAATTAAATTAAGTAGAAATAAACAATAAATTGACTAAACCCTAAAGCATACTAGATGTAAATAAACTTCTCTTTAGATCTAAATCTATGGTTAATAAACTTCTCCCTAGATGTAAATAAACTTCTCTCTAGATTAAGCTAGCTCGATTTAAACCATCTACAATTTCTTCTTTCATCAAAAGCTATAGATCTAAATTATAATGCAATTAGGAATAAATTAATTACTAACCATAGGTAAGTCAAAAAATGAATGGATTTACAATCACTCTTGGCAAATAGTCTCCTTTCACCAATGGCTGCCTCAAAGCCCTGCCTCCAGCTCAAAGCAGTAACTAGATCTGGAATTTAAGACAGAGGGTCGATGGGTTTGCGCAATTAATATAGTAGAATTATCATAGATGATTTTTAATACAAACCGTCTGTGAAGTCATTATCACAAACATATTATAATACAAACCATCTGTGATGTATCACAGACAGTTTGTAATCTTTGGCAATACCATAGATCATTTGTGATACTTCATAAACAGTTCTCATCATGAACCGTCTGTGATATTATCTCTTCACAGATAGTTTTTGGCTCTGGCAGCAACACAAACGATCTCTAAACTAAATTCATCTGTGCTTGTATTGAACACTAACGGTTTTAGGAAACCATCTGTGATGTGTCATCTAATATTAGGCTTTTTGTAGTAGTGATCTAACATTTATCTTCATCCTGAATGAATGGTGAAGAGAAATAGTGTCAAAATGAAGCTTCCATTTTCAAAGTCTAATTGCAATACTGAAGTCTGGAGTTTTGGACTTCATTATTCGAAGATTTAAAGGAACTGGGTGTGTTAGCTCATTCTTTTGCCAATTCCACCTTTGAGGAACCTTCATTCCTACTACTTTGGGAGCCAAATTGCAGAAGGTGGCATCATATCTACCTATGACTAGATACAAGCATCATAGGAGCATCACCTCTTTAACTAAAGCTACAATTTCACATAGTTGGTGATCATAGCGATCGAAATGTCAGCAGAAGATCTAGAAAACAAATTGGTTTCAAGCATCCCACTGAAAGTTTAAACATGTACTAACCGAAACTTCCCAAGCAAAAAACGCAAGCTTATACATGATGATATATCCTAACACAAGCGGCAACATGGAAAATAAGGCAAAGTTATTACATCACCTTAATATAATTTCAGCAACAGGGAGAGCCTGTGGTCGAAGATGGCATCCATATGGCGGGCATGGCCAGAGAGGGCATGGAAGCGGTAGATTGGGGATGGAGCTAGAGATTTGGAGAGGAGGTAGTGCTGGTGGCCAGAGATGGCATCGAGGTGGTGGGCGCGGCGAAGATGGCATGAAGATGGTGGTGGGCGTGGCCGGAGATGGTGTGGAGGCGGCGAAGTGGGGAGGGAGCTAGGGATTTGGAGAGGAGAGAGTGCCTGCGGCCGGAGATGGCGTGGAGGCGACGGATTGAGGAGGGAGCTAGGAATTTGGAGAGGAGGGAGTGCCTGCGGCTGGAGATGGCATAGAGGTGGCGGATTGGGGAGAGGCACGGTCGGAGATGGTGGAGGCAATGGATTGGGGAGAGGTGCCCTAGAGCTGGTGGAGGTGCGACGGATTGGGGAAAGGCTTGGCCGAAGGTGGCAGAGGCGGCAGATTAGGGAGAGGCACTGCCGGAGGTGGTGGAGGTAGCGGATTGGGGAGAGGCACTACTGGAGGTGGTGGAGGCACGGCAGATTGGGGAGAGAGGCGCCGTCGGAGGTGGTGGAGGCAGCGGATTGGGGAGAGGCGCCACTGTAGAGGCGGTCGATTGGGGCCAGGATAGCTAGGGATTTGAAGAGGCCAGCCGAAGCACTTCGCGTGACTAGTGGAGTACTTTAGGAAAATGCCACTTAGTTTTTTTATGTGCCACATGCGCCCGAGTATACATTTTTTGTTGGCGCCAGACCAATTTTTTTGGCGTGGACACCAATCATTTAACTCGACAGTTGTAACCATCATGAAAATATATTTTATTGACGGTTTCTTTGTAACTATCAGAAATTTATAGTTTTGCTAAGGAGTTACTATTCCGTGACCAAGATAATATAACTTGACGATTGTTGCCGTCAAAGCATAATTCGTGGCTGTAAGGTTTTCTCTGTTTTCTTGTAGTGATAGGAGGGGCAAATTTCTTCTTAATTGCTCATATTTCTCTTATGTTTTATGGTAAACCCGAAAGTTACTTTATGACCATCCAATTACAAAGTAGTATTTAGCAATATCTAAGTAAACTATTACACATTTAGGAAACTATGATGATCTTAGGTCTAAGGATCCTATATACACTATCAACACCATGTTTTCTTACATGTATCCACATTATTGATTTAATATTTTCTTATCTATGATCAGAAACATGATCATCATCAATACATGTGTTGATCTATAAATCATAATTGTCTCACATAATGATCTAAGATCTAGGATAATTTAGAATAACATTAAAACAAGAATAAAGAGTTCTATGAATACATCACATAGTTGTTGATCGGTACGAAAGACATTTATTCAAGGGACAATCACATATTATTCAAAATATTATAAATATAGATATGTTACTATCATCTCCATGATTATTTCTAGGATATATTACTAACATAGATAGCTCTCCAACCTGGGCTTGCCATGTGAGATGCAGTTGTGCATGAGTTGCAAAGTTGTACCGAAGTGGTTTACAGGACACAAACTGATCATAGCAAATATATACGCAGAGGAGTGTAAGCAGTGGAGAGAGTAGTACGGTAGTGGGTTGTCGATTGTTGGTTTAATCGATCAGTTTCTTTCTTCTTCCGCTGTCGGTCCTAGGTTAGCTTCCAATAGCTGCTTCGGAGGCACTGTACATGTTTCCTTCTAGTCCTCCTGTACTTGTTTGTCCTATCTTATCTTAATGCAAAGGCACACAATTCTCTTGTGTATTCTCGATAAGTAGGTAAACCGGACACACGAGAAGAACATCTTGACATGGCTAAAATGAAAGGCATATCCTATCCAATAGTGGTGATGATTGCATATATAGGATATATATGTTGTCAAAATGAAAATTAACCATGAACACAATAGCAAGTTAAAGCTCAATTCACACACACTGTTTTACGAGTACAAATTAACGTACTGGCCGGTCTGTGTTAAAGTAAATAGTACTAAACAATAATGCAGCGAGCCCTTTAATTTCCTTCAAATTTGCATTACTCTTGTTGTATAGAGGGTGATAAATTCTCAAGAGCATCCATGCCCAGAACAAGGCAACATATAGCCAAAACAATACTACTACTGAGAGATAACATATATACTAGTAGCACTTGTACTAATTAAACAAAACATGATGAATCATGCGGCGTAGTCAATAGCTAGCACTTTGGAGGTTGAGCGTTTATGATATTCTCTAGGTACATCTTGGTCTCTTGCCATTGCCTATCAAGTTGTTGATGCGCTAGTTGAGACCATGGGGTGTTGGTGCAGTAGTTCACGAGTAGCTGGATCAAGGTGAAGGGAGGGTATTTATCGATGATGGCGAATCCTTCAATAACGTCCGAGATCCTCTCCTCTTTTTGGGCCTTGAGGTCATACATGTAGATGGCAGCGGCTTCATGTTGATCTCTATCCACGTAGAAGATGCAGTTGCCGTCAATGGAAGGGAACTTGTCAGAATCAACAGACAGGCACCTGTCGCCGAGGAAGAGAGCACGGCTACCGATGCATCTGGTCGGCTCGATCAACTTCCTCTCGGCGTCCACCCTGAAAACCTCCATGCTACGGCTTGCGCGTTGATGACGGACGAGCAGCATCTCCCCGGCAGATTCCACCAAGTAGAAACAAGGATACGGGTACATCTCAGGAGGAAAGGAGAAGACGATGCTGCTCAGCAGAGCGGTCATCTGCTGATCTGCAATGCCCCATATGCTGCGTACCTTGTCCAGCATGCTGTGGTACTCCACCACGCCGAAACGCTCGGCGTCGGGCTCGGCCGAGTACGCCGTACCGAGTTGGCCACGGAGCAAGACCAGGGTGGGCGAGGGGCCAGCCTGCAGATAGGCAGTAGCGCAAAGCACGGGACTAGCAGGCGCGGGCGCCATGAAACGAAGGGAGGAAGCCGTGAAAGGGTTGACGACGCGCGCGGCGTGCGGAGGGCTCCTGTCCGCCAGGACGAGGAGGCCGCCGGTGCTGGTGATGAAGTAGTAGTCCCCGAGGCGTGGAAGGTCCTTGCGGAGGAAGCGGCCGGTGGTGGTGTTGAGGAAGAGGCGGGAGGTGTCGCCGGCGCTGCTCCCGCCGCCGGTCTTGTTCTCGTCGAGCATGGCCCACTGCCGGGGCTGGAACCGGGGGTCAGCCGGGCTGGCCTTGGGGTCGTCGGTGGCTGAGCGCCAGCTCCGGCAGGCGGCGCGCAGGTCCATGAAGTAGTCGATGTCGTCGGTGGCGAGGAGGCAGTCGCCGACGAGGCGGACGAGGTCCGATGGAAGCGACGACCAGAGCGCCATTGCAGCTGTTAGCACAGCCTCCTCTGGATCACAGCAATGAACGAGCAATAGCGCCGGCAATACTCTTCAATTTGTCGAACGCTTCAACAGAGAACGTACGAGACAATTCTTTTTTTGGTGGTGCTCAATCACACACAAACCTTCTCAGGTTTTTCTTCCTTATATCAGCATCCAAAATAATACACAAATCCTACTCCTTTTCTTACACGGGATTAGAAAATAGAATCGGAAACTAAACTGAAACCAGAACTGAAAAACAGGACTTCGGACCGGGACGGCTTCAGACTTCAATCCTGAAATTCTACTGACTTCAGCCCGGACTGCTACATACTCAAAACAACATCAAATCGAAACAGGAAATACAGACTTCCGAAAGATACAAAACCAGTTTAACTCAACATTCACCTCCCTAAACAGGTTTTTCTTTTCCACAGCCAGCATACCAATCTCCTTTCTCATCTCAAGGAATTTAACCTACTCAACGGCTTTGTTAGTATATCCACGAGCTGATTACTCGTGCTGATATACTTCACGTCAAGTATATTAGGCTTATGAAGCAACCTCACTAGCAAAAAAAGGGTTTGCAATGGCGACCTCTGGTCAAGTATATTTGCGCCGTGAAGCATAATACACACACTATGTATGATGCATTTACATGGTTATCAGTAATCAGTTACACATAATCTGAAAAGTTTACTTAGTCAAGAACAGTGGTGGAACCAGCACCGGAGCAGCTTCCCCAAGTCCGCTGGAGGCAACTAGGGACCATGGAGAAGGGGAAAGGGGAGAGAGTCCACCTGTGGAGAAGGGCAACTAGGGACCATGGAGAAGGCAAGCTGAGTCCACCTGTGGAGAAGGGGAAAGGGGAGAGAGTGCAGCTAATTGCAGGTAGTGTGGAGAAGTGTCGGGGCCGCAGATCAAAGAAGGCAACGGCTGAGCAGGAGACAAGGGTTAGGGCGAAGGGTTAAGTCAAAACAACAACTAGTAAATTACCCATGTTTACAAAATTTCCTCTTCCTAAGTTGCCCCTATGCAAATCAAGAGATGATATTTTTTTGAGAGAGTACCTAAGGTACATTTCAATCATCGGAGAAAGTCTGCTAATAACATTGTAAGTATGATCATTAGTCTACAACAACTTAGTTTAATCAAATGGAATAAGTCCATTGGACTCGGTGAACTATAGCAAAAGATTGGAAATCAACCTTCAATTACAAAACCGGCCAGGTGTTTGACCCTTCCCCTCTCTCATATATCAGTACTGGGTATTTTACACCTCCTAGGGCATTTGAATGCTCTTTTAGCTAACGTGGCATCTTCGTGCATAGATGTCGCTGATTTTGATCACATCCATGTGAACATCCACGTCTTCCTTCTCTCATCTCTTTTCCTCTCTCTCCTCCACGGCCAAATACAAGCCATCCGTGGCTGCTGCCAAAAGCTCTCTGTCAAACCCAAAAAATTAATTCTGAACATTTGTGTTTACTATGCTAGTCCCATGATCAGTACCTGGCACATATATTACAATATTGTATTACATCCGTACATGCATGAATAAACAATTGTATCACATCCGTACATGCATGAATAAACAAAGCATCATATAATGTTAAACTTTTGACATAGCGAACATAGGCTTATATAACTAAGCTTTTGACAAAAGGGTTGACCGGCCAAATAGTTCTCATATCAAGTAAATAGCAGTGAAGATAACGATTAATGAGACAAAATGCATGAATAAAGAAAGTATCATATAATGTTAAACTTTTGACATAGCGAACATAGGCTTATATAACTAAGCTTTTGACAAAAGGGTTGACCGGCCAAATAGTTCTCATATCAAGTAAACAGCAGCGAAAATAACGATTAATGAGACAAAAATTCCAGCAAACATGCCATGGCTCACCATAGTCAACTAACTGGAGTTAAAACTTAGCAAATGACATCATCTTCGCTAACATTTATGACATGAAAGTAACCGATCTAGAGATCTCCTTCTTATTGCTCTAATAGTGTTCAACAAGCAATTGTTAGAATGAAATTGTACTCCATAAGACTTTATAACTAAATTATATAGTATATTTGTCTAATCTGGTTTACTTTACAAAAAGATGCTTTTATTTGAGAACGAATAATAGATTGCAAACAAAAGTTACAAAAGCAATTCATTTTTGATATAAGGTAAGTAAGATAAGCATAAATCACAACTAGTTCTCTATAGCCATGAGCAACAACTTTTGAAACATGCTCGTGACCAAGTTTCAAAAGTGGATACCTCCCACTCCCAATCAAATTTTGAAAACATAAGACTAACCTTAGCGACATAACTAATCTTTTCCCATAACTAGGAGTACGGCTATTCGAAAAGATTTTACACTTTGCAGAGGTTATATACTTTTTCACAAGATACGAATAGTGTGGCCAGCACTAGATTATAACAATGCCTTTACAATAATTGATTCCAACCTTACCCCGCTCGATGAATTTTAGTGCTTGGGAGTTAGAACACATTGAACCCCGAGCAATCCACCGTTGTGTCGGCGATTTTGGCCTGACACACAAATGTGACAAGAACCACCTCAAGCCACCATTCTGGTGCTTGCAAAACTCTGATCTACCACATGTGCAAGATGAGACCCAAACAACTTATTACGCTAGTGCCTTCCCGTAAAGGCGCTTGTGGTTGTACAAAAGGCTTAAATCAGCAACACATAAGTTCATAGTCTTGAACCGACTCGGGCGAGAGTCTCCAACAACCAACCACTACACGTGAGTTTCCTTTCACTCTACAAGTCATGTCCACATAATCTCCACCATCGAACCAATACGCGTGACTTTCCTCTCGCACCACAAGTTATATAAATATCTTGCCCAAATCAAAACCATAGTTTTTCAGTTTTGTTTCCTAAGTAAAATATTGAGGCTAGCCACACTAGTCCAGCAATATAACCAACACATGTTTTGAAAGTGTAATCAACCGATCGTCTAGTATACTGACAACTACGCAAGGCTAAACAACTCTATCTTATACTTATTCTAAAAATCCACGATTAATCATACCAGCTGTGGATTTCATACTAGGTGACAACAGTGAGTATGACAACTCTTCAAGGAGATATCAATAGAACAAATTGGTATAACTATCAACCATACCTACATAGCGATTTGACCAAAAATACGTGCTTGCATAATAGTTCAAGCAAACAAAATACATATCATTAAATTATGGGATCAACATGGTTAAAGGAGGGTGCTTGTCTTACTGTGAACACTTGCATCTTGCTCTAGGTTAGTTCTGAGGCATTCCCAGACGTTGATATATATATCTATAACGCAAATAACACAAACAAATACCAAATAAAATCAAACTTATGAAAAAAATCAAATATTTTTACATGTTATGAAATATCAAGATTTTATTAAATTTTAGAAATAAAAATCATTCAATTTGGAGCTTGGACGCAAAAGTTACGGGCTTTCGAAGTTTTGCTGAGAGAGAAAATCCATGAAAATGAGAGAGAAAACACTGTGCACTATTTTTATTTTTATTTTTGTTTCTAAAGAAAAACATGGATTCATTGCATCATTAGAGTGATAGATGGAGCCTACTCATCATAAATTTACCATTTTTCTAAAATTGCTAACATGTGGGGGGCTACATATCAATGACTCAAGATTTTAAGACTATTTTTAAAAACAATTCTGCCAAATTAATCTATCAAGGCCCACATGTCGTGAATGCTTAACCTTAACCAAAGTTTATAACTAAACTAATCTCACCCCGTGCGGCCCACTGGTCAAAGAGAGGAGTAGATGAGTTCATCGGCGACGATGGTTGAGCTCGTTACCGAGCTCACTGGCAGTGAGGCAGTGGCGGAGGGGCACTAGTGACCTCGAGGAAGGCAAGAGGAGACCACGACGACTCTTTTGGCAGTGGTGCCAAACTTGGAGCTCATTGGAGCTGGGTCAGCGGCAAAGCGAAGCAGCGACGTTAGGCAGAGCTTCAATGTGAATCCGGGAGAAGCAAAGACAAGCCAGATAGAGTGATGCGCTGGCTTCACCAAGGCATCACAATGCTGACAAGGTTGGCACAGGGGACCTACGGTCACCTAAATAGGAAGAACAACAACCGTGAGCGGCGGGGCCAGGTAGAGCTAAGGAGGTGATGACAATGCCAATACTTAGAGCCAAATCAATTAATGTAGAAGCACTGCCAACACCAGGAGGACAACGGTGATGGTGGCAATAGCGGAGAGGCGCTGAGGTGATGGGACAGCAATGATTGAACTACAGCAGTGGTAGCTCACCTCGGGGAAAGAGGGTTGAAACAAAGCAAGGGAATAGGTTCAAAATGGAGCATAGATGGTGAAAACAACCTTGGCAAGGTCTCTGCCTCACCAGAGAGAGGGAATCGAGCATGGCAGTGATGGTGATCGGAGTTGAAGAAGACGTCGTAGATTCAGCGCTTTACTAGATGGAACACAAAATAGAGTAAGGGGTTTAGAGATAGGGGCCAACCAGAACAAAAATGATATGATCGAGCATGGCAGTGATGGTCTTTTTTTGATTTTGATATTTTCTTCTTTCCCCATGACATCCTAGTTGATCTAAATTATGCATCTTGCTCCAGCATCAAAAGGATACTTGTTATTCTTCTAGTTAAGCAACAAAAGCATGGCATGGGTGATGACTTCCTGAGGCATAAGAAGTGTTTGTATTAATGCTTGAGAAGGAATATCTTGGGCACAACAAGTTCTTACTTGGTAGATGCATTTCTTTTGTTTCCTTTTCACTTTCTTGTTTGGGTGTGATCTAATGTGTTTCTTTTGTAGAAGTTCCCTACAAGAGCTCAGCTGCAACCTTTCTTCCCCTTTCTCTCATCTCCCCACTCTCCTTTAGATCTGGCTGAAATAATTGACCATGGCAACGGTGGTGGCCAAGCTGCACAGCCGTGCCTTTTTCTTCCTTGCCCTCAGCTCCTTTTTCTCTTTCTCCCTCAGATTCACCAGAGTTCACCACAGCTCTGACGTCGGTACGCATTGCATTCGTTGCCATAGAAGAGGATTAATTAGAAAGAAAGAGTACTAGTGTGGCATGTGGGCCTAGTGCTGATGAGGCTTCATTAGACAGCAAGGATCCAACATGGCATCAAGACAGCCCAAAACCGGAGTAGAGTAAGTCACGGTTTCATTAGTTCGAAGTTGCAAATCGGATGTTTTCATAGTTCAAAGTTGAAAATAAAATCGAGACTAAAATTCTGGGTTCAAAAGTGGACTTTTTTCTTATTTCAAATAGTTAGGGGGAATTAATAGAAGAAAATACTTGGCCCATGAAGAACAAATAATTTATGTATTCGATCCATTGAAGACGGTGGGCCTCTTTGTATGAACACAGCATTTGAGCTCTCGCCTATGGGGGTGAGTTCCTTTGATATAGATACAGATTTTAATATGGGGTATTGGTCAAGTGGGGACGATTTTTCCTAGTATGACAAAATCATTTATAGTGATGTTTCAGTTAAGCAAGGCTTTTTTTTCTAAAATTCACCTCTAAAGAAGTGAAAATAAACAAAAATATATTTGTTTTTCATGTAAATATTTTTCTGACGAAACAAGCTAACCATGATATACGTAAGTTCAGCCTTGTAACACGGGAAATGTAAGTCATTCAACTAGATCTCCTAATGTGCTGAACTGTTGTAAAACTTTTGGTACCCTATCATAACAAGCCGTCCAACTACATCGGTTGTCACAGTGTGCTAGTATCATTGTCGTGTCTCTAAGATAGGCATCGACTAGATTGTTGGGATATAAGTAGGCTACACTAATGCAAATTAAAATTTTCTACAGTGTAAATCAGGAAACCATGCGAGTAAGAGGTCATAGATCGTTACCACTAGATGCACAGTGCAGATGATGTAGAGTTGAAACAAACAGTTCAGCGTAGCGCGCGTTGGTGTATTGGAAGTAGTTGACCGTCCTCTAGCCAATCGTCTCCTCCTTGTGATTATCCCTATCAATGCCACAGTCACAGCAGTGCCTCTACTGAAGTCCACAAGTATAAGGATGGAATGTCGTATGTCGGTGTGCTAGCACCAATACGCATGACAGGGGTTTTGAGAGGTGATGGCTAGGGTTTTGATGGGTGTGTCCCTAGATACCCTCATTAGCCACACATCTCCTTTAATATATAACCTCTAATTGGATCCTTATCTAACACGAGTAGAGATCGTATCCTACTCGGAGAAACATCCTGGTTTTTGGTGCGTTTTTCAAGTTTTTAAAATAACAATAACCATTTGATTTTTTTCTTGAATTAATTAAAGCTGTAGGATCGTATGGCACAATCAGAGGAGGGTGTGAATGATTGTCTCTACATTGTGAACCTGAAACCAAAAACTTAAACTAGAAGAAAAACGAGCTAATCTTATAGACGTGGAATCCAACCGCAGAACACTCAATCGTGTGCACAAGCTTGATGAAGATTCCGTTAGCTCGGTGTTTGACTTCTTGTTCAACTGCTCACTATGATCATGTATCGCTTGCTACAATCATGTAGTCTGCTATAAACGTGGGCAATATTTTAATTCCAAGTTTTATTAGGAGACAGAAATAATAAACTAATGATGCAAAACTCACAACTAACAGCAAGCTACTCATCATACTTCACAAATTACACAAGAAAAACAATATAGTAACAAAGTCGAACGTGCGCACGAACGACTTACTTGCTAGCCTGATGAAGAACAGGAAGCCGCGCGCAGCTTGACGCAGCGCGAAGCGAAGGTGTCGCGATCGCGATGAGCGGTCGCGCAGATGCGCTGCCCAGAAACCTTATTGCCGCCCCCGTGCAGGTCTTCACGGCAGCAACGGTCCGGAGATACCGCTCCTCTTCTTCGCGGTGCACGCCGGGAAGAAGAGTCGACGAAGTTCAGACGGCGCAGCACAACAGCACACAAAAAGTTTTGGAGGAAGAGAATGGAGGCAGTCTGTTTGTCCCACATACTCTGGACGTCTCCAGGCATATAAATAGGCAGACTAGTAACTGATATGATTAAAACAGCCATTTAGCCACTGGTAACTGACACATTCAACCAGTCAGTTACACTGTCTGTCATCAAACCCAATAAAGCCTCATTCAAACGTTTGAATCTCATTCAAACAGAGATATAGTGGTGCAGGATTTAGCAAAAAATAGAGATGGACTTGGTCTGCCAAGTGGCGCGCCACGTCACGGCACGGTCGCGCGTCACAAGTCACAAGTCACACGATTTTCACGCGAAAATACGCGGATACGCGCGCGCGTGCGTGCGTGTGAGACTAGCCAGAGCCCTCCTAATACCATCTCTATCCATATTCAAGGAGTGGTGAGAACTCCACCTTATAAATTAGACTTTCTCACCTTGCCTTAGCAATATGGTACTAACCATGCATGCTTTCGGATTTGCGAAATGGGCCTTGCTCATTGGGCCAATTTCTAACAATCCCCCACCAATTCCAAAGCAGAATTAGATGTCAAAGATAGTGTGCTGAAGTACTGTTAATATACCAGTCTTTTAGTGTAAGTCCCGTGCGGGTTGAACTTGCACCTAGAATAACAAGATTCATCTTCTCACAGCTGATGAATGGACTATGCCTTGAATTCACAGCTTTTTGTGATCAGATTTCACTTGAAATCTCAACTAGTACTAGGCTGCCAATGAACCACGTCTAAACGGAGCATTATATGGTCATGCTCCCTTATCTGCTCATGAGCTTTCTAGAGAATACCCCGTTCTCGTGAACTGCGACCACACAGTTAAGCTCAAGTAGGTGTATTCTTTCTAGGTATCCTGCAGGCTAATACCTTTTCCTTATTTGGACAACAGAATACAATAAGGCTTTATGCCAACCTTCCATACAGTCGAAAGTACATTGTTTATTAGGACATGGGTACAATAAATATGTACTCTCTTGTTACAACATCAATTTGTTTTTCCCATTGCCTAAGTCACGGGATCTCCGATCAAGAAGGTATGGGTTGCCATTGTGATGTAACTTAAATGGGCCTCATTCCCATGTCCATGGATGCAACGAAATCGCTTCCGTGCTAACCCCTTTGTAAAAGGGTCGCGATTTTCTCGGTGTTAATATAGTTCACAGCAATCACTCCGAGTTTCTTAGTTTTCTGACAGATTTAAGCCTACGCTTCACATGTCTAGAGGACTTCATATTATCCTTTGTACTTGTGACTTTGGCCAACACTGTTTGATTGTCACAGTACATTAGGTTTGCAGGTATTGGTTTCTCAACCAATGGCAAGTCCAACAGAAGCTCTCTCAGCCATTCAGCCTCAACTGTGGCTGTATCAAGTGCTACAAGTTCTTCTTCCATGGTTGACCTCGTCAATATGGTCTGTTTGCAAGACCTCCATGAAACTGCAGCACCAGCTAAAGTGAATACATAACCACTTGTAGCTTTGATCTCATCTGCATCAGAGATCCAATTAGAGTCACTGTATCCTTCTAAAACAGAAGGATATCCAGTATAATGTATTCCAAAAGATGTTGTGCCTCTCAAGTAGCGCAACACTCTTTCAAGTGCCTCCTAGTGATCATCTCCTGGGTTAGAAGTAAACCGACTTAATTTGCTCACAGCAAATGAAATGTCAGGTCTTGTGGCACCAGCTAAATACATTAGTGACCCAATAATTTGTGAATATCTTAATTGATCTTTTCCTAACCCCTGGTTCTTTCGAAGCTTAATGCTCGCATCATAGGGTGTTGGTGAAACTTTACAGTTTTCAAAACCAAACCGGCTTAATATCTTCTCAGCATAATGGGATTGATTCAAAGTAATCCCATCCTTACTTTTGATCAATTTAATATTCAGAATGACATCTGCCTCTCCCAAGTCTTTCATATCAAAACACCGAGATAAGAAAGATTTGACCTCGTCAATTACGGCAGTGTTTGTTCCAAGTATAAGTATGTCATCGACATACAGACATAATATCACTCCTTGACCCCCACCATAACGATAATATACACATTTGTCAGCTTCATTCACAACAAAGCCAGCAGATGTTAAAGTTTTGTCAAATTTCTCGTGCCATTGTTTTGGTGCTTGTTTTAGGCCATACAAAGATTTCAATAATTTGCATACTTTATTTTCCTGTCCAGAAATCACAAAACCATCCGGTTGATCCATATAGATTTCTTCCTCCAACTCTCCATTAAGGAAAGCTGTCTTTACGTCCATTTGATGAACATGTAGACCATAGGAAGATGCTAACGCAAGGAGCACTCTGATGGTGGTTAGTCTGGCGACAGGAGAATAGGTATCAAAGAAATCTTCTCCCTCTCTCTGGGTGAAACCTTGGCCACAAGCCTTGCCTTGTACTTCTCAATAGTTCCATCAGGCCTTAGTTTCTTTTTAAAAATCCACTTACATCCTACAGGTTTACACCCTATAGGACGATTTGTGATTTCCCAAGTCCCATTAGACATAATAGAGTCCATCTCGCTATGGACTGCCTCTTTCCAATACTCAGCATCAGGAGATGCATAAGCCTCCAAAAGAGTCTTTGGCACATCATCCACGAGGTATACAATAAAGTCATCACCAAAGGTTTTCTCAACCCTTTGTCTCTTGCTCCTGCGAGGAGCTTCTGCGACTATATTGTTATCCTCCTCAGGGATATCACATATTGGTTCAGAAATAGTGGGAAGTTTAGAAGTTTGATTATTCTCACTTTCAATATTATCAGTTTGAACATTCTCTGTTCGTGAAGTACTGCTTGTTGTTCTCATAGGAAAGATATTCTCAAAGAATGAAGCATCTCTAGACTCCATTATTGTATTAGCAATAATCTCAGGAGTTTCGATTTAACTACTAAAAATCTATAGGCCGTCTTTGTTTTGTGCATATCCTAGAAAAATACAATCGATCGCTTTTGGTCCAAGTTTTCTCTTTTTCGCAATGGTATATTGACTTTTGCCAAACACCCCAAGTTCGTAGAAAATTAATATTAGGTTTTCTCCTTCCATCCCTCATACGGAGTAATCTCACTCTTTTTAGTGATTACTCTGTTTAGGACGAAAGTTCTGTTAAAATTGCTTCCCCACCATGCCTTAGGCATCTGGCACTCTCTAACATGGCATTAACCAAATCATCGTTGTCGGTTTTCCTCTCACTACCCCGTTTGATTGGGGTGAATATGGTGGTGTAAATTCATGGACTATTCCATGCTCAGAACAGATTTGGGAGAATTAATGAGAGACATACTCTCCTCCACGATCAGACCTTAATCGTTTTATTTTCTTTTCTAGTTGGTTCTCAACCTCGGCCTTATAAGTTTTAAAGTAGTTTAAAGCTTCATCTTTAGTTTTCAGCAAATACACATAGCAGTAGCGTGTTGCATCATCAATAAAAGTTAGAAAATATCTTTTGCCTCCTTTTGTCAATAATCCATTCATTCCACACAAATCTGAATGAATAAGATCTAAAGGTGCCAAGTCCTTTTCATCCTCTAATCCCTTAAAGGGTTTTCGAGGTTGTTTTGCTTGCACACATGACTGGCACTTTGATCCTTTGACAATTTCACATTTTGGAATTAAATCTAATATGGACATTCTAGCAATACTATCAAAACCAATATGACAGAAACGAGAATGCCAAATATTTGCCTCACATTTATTTGAACCAGTTGCAACATTCAAACTATAACAAGACTCTAAGATACTTAGGCGGAACAAGCCTCCGCTCTCATAGCCTTTACCAACAAATTTTTCGAACTTAGACATTACAATTTTATTTGACTCAAAAACTAGCTTATAACCATCCCTGCATAGGAGAGAACCACTAGCGAGGTTCTTCTTTATTGTAGGCGCATGTTGTATGTTCTTCAAGTGGACAATCTTCCCTGAAGTAAGCTTCAGATCCACCGTGCCAACACCAAGAACAGAAGCATGCGACCCGTTTCCCATTAGGACGGAGGAAGCCCTGCTGCCTGATAAGAGGAAAACAAGGAAATATCAGAACATACGTGAACATTAGCTCCAGATCAACCCACCAATCGGTGGATTGACAAG
Source organism: Dendrocalamus sinicus (assembly GCA_036346575.1). Lineage (NCBI taxonomy): Eukaryota > Viridiplantae > Streptophyta > Magnoliopsida > Poales > Poaceae > Dendrocalamus > Dendrocalamus sinicus. The sequence goes on along the minus strand of CM070666.1, from coordinate 14,764,359 downwards.
CTGAAAAGACAACGGTGAATTACCATACCCTCCCGAAGTCGAGGCCTCGCCTATGGTCACGTTAACGACCTTCTTCTTAGGCTGTTCACCATCTCTGATTTTGCGGAAACGACAGTCCTTCGCCATATGACCGTCTTTACCGCACACAAAGCAGGTGATGTCCTTCAATTCCTTTTTCTCAGTTTTCTTCTTAAAGCTAGTTGTCTTGTTCGGTTTGTTGGATTTGTACTTCTTAGCAACAGTCTTTCTTTGTATGACATTTGCATTGTTCTGGCCAGATGTGCTAGGTGCATCTTTTGCTTTTGCTTTTTCTTCCACATCAAGGGCTGCAATGAGATCCTCAACAGAAATCTCTTCCCTCTTATGTTTCAAGCTAGTAGCAAAATCCCGCCAAGAGGCAGGGAGTTTAGCAACAATGCCCGCAGCCACAAACTTTGGAGGCAACACACAGCCCAAGTGCGCAATCTCACCGACTAGTAGCTGGAGGTCATGAGCTTGTCCAACTAGTAGCCTCATCCATGCTAAAGTCAAAAAATTGCTCACATATGTAGAGCCAGCGACCTGCCTCTGCCTCTGCATATTTTTGCTCTAGTGCATCCCACAACTCTGTGGCGGACTTGTAGTCCATGTACACATCATAGAGCTGATCTGCCAGAACAGTCAGAATGCAGCCAAGAGCAGTATTATTTGCAGCCTCAAACTGCATGTACTGCTCAATCGTAAATGGATACTGTGGGTGGATAACCCACCACAGCCCAAAGACATGAGCCAAAACTTGACTCTAGTCTGCCATCTATGAAAATTCTGACCAGAAAACCTCTCGGGTTTCATCGCATCAGAAGCACTAGCCATTTCTGTATTGCAACAAAATTCACAATAAGGTTTCTGGAATGTTATAAACATGGGCAATATTTTAATTCCAAGTTTTATTAGGAGACAGAAATAATAAACTAATGATGCAAAACTCACAACTAACAGCAAGCTACTCATCATACTTCACAAATTACACAAGAAAAACAATATAGTAACAAAGTCGAACGTGCGCACGAACGACTTACTTGCTAGCCTGATGAAGAACGAGGAAGCGCGCAGCTTGACGCGATGCGAAACGAAGGTGTCGCGGCAGGCGATGAGCGGTCGCGCAGATGCGCTGCCCAGAAACCTTATTGCCGCCCCGTGCAGGTTTTCACAGCAGCAACGGTCCGGAGATACCTGTAACATCCCAAAAAGGGAACTACTGTGTTTTTGCGCAAATTATAAAATATTTTAATTGTTCTTTCCGTGGTCTCAAAAGCTTTGTCGTATTTCGAGTTCTCGAGTTGATTTCTAGCCGAAAGCCCGATTAATAAAATTCAAAACCGAGGATGGAAGTTGAAAACCAATATAAAATTTCTCCCATCCAATTTGTATATCTGGAAATTCAAAATTCTGAAATTTAAGATTTATTTCTCCAAGACTCGCCCATCTTAAAAACTAAATTGCTGAATTCAAAATTCGAACCAAGTTACAAATTCAAAACTACATTACAAATTCAAATCTCGGGAAATTCTTAAAATCACTAAAATCTCTCCTGGGCTCGCCCATTTCCTTTTCCCGGCCCGTCCTCCTTCTTCCTCTTTCTTCTTTTTCTTTCTGGCCCGATCGGCCGCTTTTCCTTTTTCTCTGGCCTCGGCCCACCCGTTCGAAGCCGACGCGTCTTCCTCCTCTGCTCCCTTCTTTCTTCCTTTGCTTCTTCCTCCTCCTCCCTCCGTACTCGCCTCGCCAAGCCAGCGCGCTGCCCCGCGCCGCTGCTCCTCGCCCTGGCCCAGCCCGCGCTTGGCTCCGCCTCGAAACCGCGCTCCGCCCCCGGTTTTGTGCCCGAGTTACTCCCCTACCCCAGCCTCGCCTACGCCTCTTCCTCGCTAGCCCTGCCGCCGCTTGGCATTACTCCTCAGCGCGTCTCCGCTCGGCATTACTCCACCTGCCACGCCTTCAATGCAGCTCAATCACTCTCCTTCTTCACCTATTAGAGGCACCAGGCTCGTCTCCTTCCCTAGCTCGGTCGCGCGTCGCCTCCTCCCTCCTTCCTGCCGTGGTCCAGCTAGCGCCGTCCCCAGGTTCGCTTGGCCTCGCCCCGGGTTTACCCTCACCCAGTTGCCACCCGTGCTCGCTGCCTATAAGAGGCTGGCCAAGCCTCAGTTGCCCCTCTCCTTTGCGCCCATCCAAGCCGCAGTGAGGTTGTGCCGCCGCCGCTCACCACCCGTCCCGACCACCTCCAGCAAGCCCGCCCCAAATTGAGCGCGTCACGGCGAGCGCCCGAACCTCCACCGCGCCTCCTCGCATTTAATTGGAATACCGTCGCCCGAGCACGTCGCGCGCACGTCTTCTCCGCTTCCGGCCGGCCACCGCCATCTCCATTGCCGACTCCCCCTCGGTCGGCCCCAGGGCGATTCCACGCGGTGAGAGCACCTCCCCGGTGCCCCGAGGCCTCCCCAACTGTCGGCCAACTCCCTCCGCCGCCCAAGCCTTCCCGCCACGGGAGCCCCCCTGCGCCGCCGCTTGCGCTCGTCGCCCGCGCACGTCGGCCTCTCTCCGGCCAGCCCGGCCGCTCAGGTGAGCCCCCGGTATGTCACTGATGCCCATGTTCACCTCCCTTTCTTTTCCCTTCCTCTTCGGTCACCGGCGCCCAACTGGCTCTCCTCCGCCGTCGCGCTCCCCACTACCACCGGCACGCCTTGCGTCACCCTGGCCGGAGCCGATGCCTCCTGGAGCGTCCTTGTTGGCCGGGCTACCCTTTTTACCGGACGCTGCCGCCTCCCCGGTCGCCCTTCGCCAGCGCCGCCGCTGCCATACCCGGCGCCTTCCCCCTCCCCTGTTTCTGCTGTGGCTTCCCCTGCTCTGCTCTCAGCCAGCTGAAGACACCCCCCCCATTTCTCTGCCCAACTCCAAAAGAGAATGCAGCTCCCCCTCACCCTTCTGGCTACATGATCAGTCTATTTGTAAGAAATATTCATGCATATACCAAAATAATTGGTGAGGAATAATAAGGATGAGGAATTGCTAATGAATTCATAATGGAAAAGATTGATGCAATTGAACTAAAACTTAACCTGGGTTAACTATATGCCAATTAAGATTAATATATTAATCCCCATGTAAAACTAAGCCAAGATTGCCATGGTCTATTTTCGGATGTCAAGATATCGATGTAAATCCAATGGTTATTGTTGTTAAAGAAATCAAATGTGTAAAACTAATTAACATCTTCTCTTTTACAAATCAAATGTACTAGAAGTTGATTCTAAATGAGTAAAGACATATGTTTGAAGCTTTATAAAGATTAATTCGATGCTTTCAAACTTTACCCTGGGAACTCGAATAATAACTTGGATACTACCTCGAGTGGTTTAGATGCTAGCATTCAGTCGATCTAAATCTATTTTTGTAGACTAAGTAAATCGATTTAGCAAGATTTAGCCACATAAAATATTGACCATAAATTACTCATCTCCTATACAACCCCCATATCTTGAAATCACGAAGTTCTGGCTCTCTTTACTATCTTCGTAGAACTCTTGTAGCTGTCCATAAGTCCTACTTGACTCATGGAACTTCCTTGATAAATGTAAATCAATTAAAAGAAAATCATCAAACAAAAGGTCGAGCCTCACCTTTTCCCCAATCGGCTGTGCTTGGCCACCTCTTTTTCCCAAACAAATAATCCCTGGAGATACTACTTTACGTTTGACCCCTCGCTATTCTAAAATTTTCCCTCACGGTAAAGCTATCCAGACAGCTCAATCTCTCACTCAAATCCAGCTACGGCCGTGTTTGGGGTGCATTAATCCAAATCGTCTCCTTATTCTCAAAATCATAATAAATTTATAATCTAAATTTAATTGGGCATTTATAGTATTTGGTTTTATTGGTCTTTCTTTTCTTTGCTGCGTATTAGAATTTGAAGACTCGACGAGGCAACGGATTCGAACAGTAAGACTGGGTAAAAGCGAGGACCAGTAATTCAAAGTCATTGATTGAGAAGGCTTTGAGTTGAATCAAGGCCATGGTAAACCAAGCAAGGCAAGTCATCACTTTGATCATATTGATCCCACATTTTATGCAAATTTATGTTCATTTAAATTATCAACTTGCATGCCTAATTTAATATGCAAATGTATGTCAAAGCTTAAGGTAGCTACATGCCCACTTGCTGTTGTATTAAATTTAATATGCCATTCCTTGACACTTGGATCACTTACCTTGTCACCATAGACATTAATGATAATCCTTACTAGCTATAGATTACATTAAAAAGCTATGCTAGTCCGGTCAAGTCCAGGGCACTTGTTGCCCTGATCATCAATCTTCGAAAACATAAAAACTTGGCTTGGGACAGTCATGAGATGTACGTGGCTGAATATGTTGATACAACTGTTTTATACTTCTCAAAACTCTCAAAACCTGTTGTACCTGTCTAGGCGGTTGGTGGGAGTGGATGGTGCTGATGTCGCACGAGAACCTGTGGTTTGTGGAAAGAATCGCCTGGACAAATTAAGGACTGAATCTTGTGATGACCTCCCGGTGTAAAACAGTACAACCACAAGTCTATATGGGTATGACCTAGTGATTAACTTGCTGTGGTTTAGTTTGGGTAACACCGGTGGAGAGTGGGATACAGGGTAGATCAGATCCGTATGGCGCAAGAGGGCCTCGATCGTGGTGGATTTAGCCCTTCAACGGTAAAACCTCAGCGGGTGGTATCCAGCTAAATCAGGGTAAGGTAAAGGCTTTGTGATAACATTATCTGGGTCTCATGCCCAAGGAAGCATGTTGACTATTAAGATGGTTTATCTCTTGTGGGTAAAGTGTATGACCTCTGCAGAGTTGAAAACTATTCGAATAGCCGTGCCCACGGTCAAGGGCGGACACAGGAACTTACTCGAGATAGTTCTATTTCCAAAAACATTTGTGGGTGGGATAAAATCAGTCAGAGGGACGTACTCTGAGTTTTGAATTTTTCCTGGAGGGAAGTACTCCAGTAGCAAAAACTAGCATTCGAGAAGGTAATCATACACTGTAAAAGGTGGATGTAACCTACACTACAATTATTATCGCATTCTCACAATCAATTTCATAAAATTTGTTTTCAGTTAAAATTGCTAAGTCTCAGGAGTTTTACTTATGATAATTCCAAAACAATGCTTTTTAGCAACTAAAATAACCTCAAGCCTCCCTTGACAGCTTTACATCTATTATTTGCATCCTGTGTGGTGGCTTGCGAGTACGGTGGTACTCATTCTTGCTTAATTACCAACATTCAGTCAGAAAGAACAGGAATGTCAAGTCCCGCGACGCTGAAAAAGGGTCGACAGAGCTGGAAGACGAAGAGGCCATGGACTAGGTCACGAACCCCAGTTGGCTGCCTGTGGGCAAGTCCTGAGGGTCCCACCTGTGTGGAGTTTCCGCTGCTGCATTTTATTGTTTTCGGACTAATCTGTCCATGGGTAAGCATTACTGTATTATTTACGTTTCCGCATTATATGTTTTTGATATACAGTAATGTATCTGTGAGCACTATCTACTGATCCAGGGAATAGTGCGGTGGAATCACAGAGGATCTGGATTCGCTAACCCAGGGTCCGACAATACCGCTCCTCTTCTTCGCGGTGCACGCCAGGAAGAAGAGTCGACGAAGTTCAGACGGCGCAGCACAACAGCACACAAAAAGTTTTGGAGGAAGAGAATGGAGGCAGTCTGTTTGTCCCACATACTCTGGACGTCTCCAGGCATATAAATAGGCAGACTAGTAACTGACATGATTAAAACAGCCATTTACCCACCGTAATCGACACATTCAACCGATCGATTACACATGCATCATCAAACCCAATAAAGCCTCATTCAAATGTTTGAATCTCATTCAAACAGAGATATAGTGGTGCAGGATTTAGCAAAAAATAGAGATGGACTTGGTCTGCCAAGTGGCGCGCCACGTCACGGTCGCGCGTCGCAAGTCACAAGTCACGCGATTTTCACGCGAAAATACGCGGATACGCGCGCGTGTGCGCGCGCGCGTGAGACTAGCCAGAGCCCTCCTAATACCATCTCTATCCATATTCAAGGAGTGGTGAGAACTCCACCTTATAAATTGGACTTTCTCACCTTGCCTTAGCAATATGGTACTAACCATGCATGCTTTGGGATTCGCGAAATGAGCCTTGCTCATTGGGCCAATTTCTAACATAGTCGAGATCTCCTACCGCTCAAAAAACTTTGACTGCTCAAACAGACCGACCATAGCACATCGGTGAGAAATCAAAAAAGCAACGCTCAGGAAAAACACATCGCCGATGAACTTTTCTTGGAATAGATCTGATCTATTATTTCTATAACAAGTTTTGGCTACAAAGCGCCCTCACGGCACCCTAAAAACTTCCTTGACGAAAGCCCAAAAAACTGGTTACATTAGCTCTTAGCCTCTCCTGCTTTTATAGGCTAACGTTCCAATGATGTCCAACTTAAGCACGAACACTACACCTAATCTATTCCTCTAATCAAGGGATCCAAAATCGTTCCTAACACGGGTTTTATCAAACTCCAAATCTTCCATGTTACGGACTCTATCCATAACATTTCTAATGTCACCACGTGATGAAGTCTTTAGGATAGCACCTCCTGTATCTTCATCACGCACCATCACTACGTATCAAAGCCTCCAGGAACACACCTCCTGTAGCTTATCCACAAATCACCACTTTTGATCTCCATGTGCTCCAGCATGAGCTCGACCACCGCGCGTGACATCCTCGATCGTCCAGACCTCAGACTTTCCCCATCCTAGTGCCGATCCTCCTCATCACTGACCATGATCGTCTTCATACCCACCTACACATCAAATACCAAAGAACCATTCTCCCAGCACAAGTTCTTTCCAACTTGACCGATATTAGCACACACACACACACACACTCAATACACACCCTTGTCTATCCAACCAGACCATCCACGACCATCAACCAGGTCGTCCACGACCACTCACCTCATCGCAATCTAGAAAACACTCTCAGACTACCAATTTCCAAGCACATACCATAAGTCTTAGAGAGCTTATCGCAACACCCAGCGATTCCCAACCACCAACCATAGAGTACCATGTACTTCCGACCATTGAGTACCATGACCACTTGATCACCACGCACCTGCCAATCAACTCACTAGCCTAGCATGAGTACGCGAAGATCACAAGAAGTAAAGTACTTGTACCGACAATGAAGTCTTTAAGTACCGACCGTGAAGCTTACGACAATCGATCACAATGCCTTCAAATATAGACAGCGTGGTATACGACAACCGACCAGAAATTGAACACAATGACAGCAGACCATGAAGTCTACGAGTATGTCAGCAGTCTCCAAAGTCTACGAGTATCGATCAGTAAAAGTTACGACTACCAACCAATAATGTTTATGACTAAAGACCAGTAAAAGTTACAACTACAGACCAATAATGTTTACGACTAACGACCAGTAAAAGTTACGTCTACCCACCTGTAAGATTTACAACCATGAAAACAAATACTATAGCTTACGATCATCAATCCAGTAAGGTCATTTTGTGGTGGTCGACTTACTGTGGTCGAAATACCATGGTCGAAGTCGTATGTAGTTAGTGCTGGACGTGGTCGTAGTTGAACGTGTTCGTAGTTAAAAGTGGTCGTAGAGCCATTCAGCAATGGTCATAAAGCTGTTTAGCTGTGGTCGTAGCATGTCATAGTCGTAGTCGGTCATGATCGAAGTCTGCATGGTCAGACTCAGGCAAGGTACATCATTCAAGATCGACGTCCATCATGGTTGAAGGCTGGCGTGGTCGTACTGTGCGATCTTCCGAAGCCACTCGAAAGCGATGGAAACTCCACTAAAAGCATCAAAATCACTCAAAAGCTTCAAAACCACTTGGAATGAAATCCTGTAACCGCGATCGACCGAAACTTTTACAAATGCAAATTGCAAAGCAAACCAAATGTCAATTATTCATCATTTCTTTATTCATAGCCATCCACAAGGTCTAAAAATCTCCTCCTTGATGAATGCATTGAGAACACCGCAAATGCGTCTGAGAGAATTTGCAAAAAGAAAGTTTAAAAAACCAACAACTCAAAAACTCCTCCTCATTGAAGTAATTGAAAATTCTCCCCTTTTCTTCTAATTTCTCCCCTTTTGGCAATGTAATTATCAAGAAGGTTAGAGAGAGAACTATTCTAACAAGGAGCAATGAGAGTAATCATCCAAAAGCTTTGTAGATTATCCAAATTACTTTGCATTAATTTAAGATTTTAACCACACCATTTTTTTCTAGAGCTTCCTAGATCATATAAAGCCATATATCACATAGCAATGTCAAAACAAGTTTTTCAACATGATTAAGCGATTTATATCAATGATAGGCATCACAATAATGGCTAAACCAATTATAAAGTGTACAATGATATATCACATCAAAAGTTAGAGCCTAAAACTGAAACAACCTTTAAATCTAGACGAGTTAGCAATATCATATAACAATCTATTGCTCCATACTCAATTCTTAGGCATGTGGCATGCTTGAAACATACTTCTCATGATAACATGCTGGAAGTTTTTTATGGTGGCATGCTTGAAGCATACTTCTTTTCACTTGCACAATTTTTGTGTTTTTTGTTTGACCATGGCATGCTTGAAGCATACATCTTTTCAATTATATATATATATATATATATATATATATATATATATATATATATATATATATATATATATATATATATATATATATATATTTTTTTTTTTTTTGTATATGACATGCCATGTTGAGTAAACACAAAAAAAATTGCGATATGAAACAAACGAGCCTCGTAGCCAAGATTTAAAATAGGATTCATAATCATCCTAATCCTTTTAGATGAACATCTCAAAGTACCAACTGTAATCAATTTAGTCAAAAAGTTCTGCCATGTCATACTTTAGTTCAATTGTGGTAAATTGATTATATCCAGTCAAGACCAAAGCTACACAACATATGATTAAATATGATAAAGAAAGCTCTTTTACTCATTAAATTTCAAGGTTTGGACTTGATGAATTATTTATTAGTATAACAAACAAAGCTTCTGACACCACTTCAAATAGCAAGCTCCCCCTTAGAATACTGCCATCTCCCTCAGCAAAAGAGCCAAAGAGAAGAAACAAGCAGTTGAGAGAAAAAGAAAACAATGTGATAAAGAACTTAAAGAACACTTTTAAAAAACCACTTGGAGTGTAGCATTACCTTTTCCACATAGTCTAACCAGAAGGTGAAATCCCTCGGGAGCCATCAAAGAAGATCAAGAACCATCAACTGTATCAATCAAGCAAAAGACTGGAACCCAATCAAGCGCATGTTCTCCATCCCACATTAACTGGTCTTATATCATAGGCAATGTCAGCTTCATAGTACTAGGGTTAGTCAGATAAGTTTTAGGAATCCAGTATTATGACACATGATGAACATGAGCAACAATAGACACTGATAAAGATTTATGTGAAGCGTTAGCATCTGACAAATTTTGACTAGACAATTGTTGAGAAAAAGGTTCCAACATGGGGCGACCTGACCTCCTCACCAGAGCTGGTCTAACCTATGATTGGTCTAATCAGGTGGAGAGCACTCATTTTACCGTCGACTGATCTGGTCGAGTAGAAAGGCCTGGTCGAAATTGTGGTTCAACACGGGGATGTCTAACCATGGGAAGTCTGACCACGGAGCGTCCAACCATGAAGTATCTATCCACTAGGTGGTCTGACTGCTGCACAACCACGTGTGATCCCTGACGCCAATCCAACCATGTTGAAAAAGCTAGTCCAAAACCCTTCTTCATCTAGTCACGTGTACTCGAAAGCACTGGTTTCTGGTGCTGAAAATTTCGAGTACAATGTGCTGGTCGAAGTGACGGTCTGATCAAGGAATGTCCAACTATGGGATGTCCAACCACTGGGCAGTCTGAATGTTTTTGGCAAGACTGGTTTGACCACCGACCGAGCATTACGGCCAGCTCCTATTGCAAAAACACCCGAGTCTATAGAGAATTGATTAGAGGGAGCAGAGCCACGATAACCTACAAACGATTGATTAGAGCATGCAAAGAGATAGTTGGGAGCTTGTACAACCTCTGCTCAGGAATTCTTTCTTAACTTGTCCTTCTTCTCTTTCTTCGCTTTTCAAAAATAAAACTAGACCAGATGACTATCTTTACCATAGTGAGTGCATTGATACTTGACTTGATGAGCTAGCTACAATCACGTAGTCGAGATTTCCTGTCGCTTAGAAAACTTTGAATTCTTGAGCAGACCGACTGTAGCATGTTGGCGAGAACTCAAAAAAGCATCGCTAAGGAAAAACACGTCGCCAATGAACTTTTCTTGGAATAGATCTGATCTATTATTTTTGTAACAAGTTTTGGATATAAAGTGTTCTCACGGCACCCCTAAAAACTTCCTTGACGAAAGCCATAAAAACTAGTTACATTAGCCCTTAGCTTCTCCTGGTTTTATAGGTTAACATCCCAATTGTGTCCAACTTAAACATGAATACAATACCTAATCTCTTCCTTAAATCAAGAGACCCGAAACCCTTTCTAACACTAGTTTTACCAAACTCTAAATCTTCCATGTTATGGACTCCATCTATAACGTTTCCAATCTCACCACGTGATAAAGCCTCCAGGACAACACCTCCTTTATCTTCATCACGCACCATCACCACGTATCAAAGCCTCTGAGAACGCACCTCCCGTAGCTTCTCCAGAATCACCACCTTCGATCTCCATGTGCTCCAGCATGAGCCCGACCACCTTACGTGACATCCTCGATCGTCTAGACCTCAAACTTCCCCCGTCCTAGTCCTGATCCTTCTCATCACCGGCCATAATCGTCTCCATGCCCACCTGCACATCAAAGACCAAAGAACAATTTTTTGGCATAAGTTCTTTCCAACTTGACTGACAACAACACACACTCAAAACACACCCTTGTCTATCTAACCAGACCATCCACGACCATCAACCAGGTCATCTACGACTACTCACCTCATCGCAATCTAGAAAGCACTCTCAGACTATTGATTTCTAGGTACATACCACAAGTCTCAGAGAGCCTATCGCAACACCCGTGACTACCAATCACCGACCATCGAGTACCAGGTACTTTCGACCAGTGAGTACCACGACCACTTGATGACCATGCACTCGCCAGTCAACCCACTGGCCTAGCGCAAGTACTCGAAGTACTCAAAGATCACAGGAAGTAAAATACTCGTACCGACAGTGAAGTCTCTGAGTACCGATCGTGAAGCCTACGGCAACCAATCACAAAGCCTTCAAATACCGACAGTGTGGTCTATGGCAACTGACTAGAAAACTGAAGACAATGACAGCAGACCATGAAGTCTATGAGTATGTCAGGAGTCTGCAAAGTCTATGACTATCGATCAGTAAAAGTTATGACTACCAACCAGTGAGATTTATGACTACTGACCAGTAATGTTTATGACTAAGGACCAGTACAGGTTATTACTACAGACTAGTAATGTTTATGACTAATGACCAGTAAAAGTTATGACTACCCACTAGGAAGATTTACAACCATGAAAAGTAATACTGTAGCTTACGATCATCAATCCAGTAAGGTCATTTTGTGGTGGTCGACTTACTATGGTTGAAATGCCGTTGTCAAAGTCATACGTAGTCAGTGCTGGACGTGGTCATAGTCAAACATTTTTGTAGTTGAATGTGGTCATAGAGCCATTCATCAGTGGTGGTAAAGCTGTTCAACTGTGGTCGTAGCATGTCGTAGTCGTAGTCGGTCATGATCGAAGTCTACATGGTCGAACTCAAGCATGGTCGACATCAATCATGATCAAAGTATGTTGTGGTCGAAGGCTGGCATGGCTGTAAAGTTGTGCGACCTTCTGAAGCCACTCGAAAGCGACGGATACCCCACTCGAAAGCATCAAAACCACTAAAAGTGAAATCCTATAACTACGATAAACCGAAACGTTTGCAAACGCAAATTTCAAAGCAAACCAAATGTCAATTATTCATCATTTCTTTATTCACAACTATCCACATGGTCTAAAAAAGCTTAATATGATTTTTCTAAAATCAAAATGTATTTTTTGGTTCCTTTTGATGCAAAGAATTTTTCTGTATTTTTTTGGATTTTTTCGAGTTTATTTTCTATTTATTGGAGCTCAATTAAATTTATCCCAATTTTAGAAATTCAGAAATACTTAAAAATTCTAGAAATTCCTATGAGCTGAATTTTCCTTCTCTCAGCCCATCTGTTTTCTTTCGGCCTAGTATGATTCTGTTGAGACGCGTGCTCCATGCGGAACCCACTCATGACACCTCGGCCCACCATCTCCCTCGCTCGGTCCAACTCTCTGTTGCGCACCAGCCCGCATGACATGGCCCAGCCCAGCCGTTAGCCGCTCTTTCTTTCTCTCTCTCACTACCATGTGGGTCCCACTTGCTAACCGAACTATGCTTCTTCTCTGGGTGTTCATCTCCTTCACGGTGCCGCCGCTAGGGAGTCCAAAGTGTTAGGGAACCTGGGCCTGGCCGGCAGACCTGGTCCATGGTGGGCACCTCACCGGAGACTATAAATAGGGAGTCGTACCGACATATTTCGTACACATGCAATCAAAAATTAATAAATAAAGACCAGGAGTTCTCTCTACCTCTCTCTGTATGTTCAATCTATTATTCTGTCTTCTGTGATTGATTCGATTTGTTCTAAGCAGAGGAATCGATCGAACTGGTCACCGACGGTTCCTCAACACGTTATCAGCACGAGATCGCTCCGGTGAATCGAAGGTAATCATTGAAGCTCTAATAGATTGAATTATCTAGATCATTGTAAATTCACAATTTTCGCGTTCTAGATTGAATTTCTACGGTGCAAATCTGCCCTAATCTACCGCGAGCAGACTTGAAGTCACCGGCACAATGTTGATTGGTAGATTGTATCATGGGGTAGATGTTGATTGCACTGTAGATTAGAAAAGAAAAGAAAAAATGAGAAATTTTTGCATGCATCGGTTTTGCACGGCCATTGCGTGAAAAACAGGGTGCGGCTACTGGCGTGCCGCCGGCTGCTCAGCCGAAGCCACCAGGCCGTCGCCACGCATGGCGTCGCCGTAGGCCTCGGCTTTCCCCCACGCAAGCACCCTACATGGCGCCGCCGCACACAAACTGTCCTCCTTGCCACCGTGAGAGCCTGCTGTTGAAGATGGCGTCCATATGGCGGGCATGGCTAGAGTGGGCGTGGAAGCGGCAGATTGGAGATGGAGCTAGGGATTTGGAGATGAGGTAGTGCCGTGGGTGGAGATGGCATGGAGGTGGCAGATTGGGGAGAGGCATGGTCAAAGATGGTGGAGGCAGCAGATTGGGGAGAGGTGCCACAGGAGCTGTTGGAGGCGCGGCAGATTAGGGAGAGGTGCGGCCGAAGGTGGTAGAGGTGGCGGACTAGGGAGAGGCACTGCCAGAGGTGGTGGAGGCGGCGGATTGGGGAAAGGCACCGCTAGAGGTGGTGGAGGCGCGGCGGATTGGGGAGAGGCGTGTAACATCCCAAAAATTCGCTTTCTGTAAAAAAATTTAATTTCAAATTAATTATTTTAAAGTATTTGAACTTTATTTGGATTTATCTGAATTTTATTTCAAAATCTAAATCAAGAAAATGTATTTTAAATATTTTATTAAAGCCAAAAAGAGTTCATTTTATTTTTCCCAACCTTCCCTAAATTTTATATAATTTTTGAGAATTTTCTGGAATTAAAAATCAATTTTAAAAGTTAAAAAATATTTTATAAAATTATTAAAGGCAAATTTGAATTTAAAAATATTTTTACTATGTCTAAAATAGCTCTAGGAATATTCTATGAATATTCTGGATTTTTTAGACATTAATTAATAGTTTCTAAGTATTTATAATGTTTCTAGTATTTTCTGAAAAAGCAATCTGAAAATAAAAATCAATTTAATCCTAGGCTGCCACGTGTCACTCTTAGATTGAATCCATCTATTTCTTTGAATTAATCTTAGCCATCCATAGTCACTTACCCCTTCACTTAAATCCAAAAGCCTTCATTCTTTCACTTGCCACTTGTCACCCATCTGACGGCCCATACCCCTTCATCTCTCCCTCTCTCACCGACGCGTGGGCCCCACCTGTCATCTCTTTCTTCTACCTCACCTTCTTCCTCCTCTAGCGCTCTCTCTCTCTCTCTTCCTCCATTGAAGCCGAAAATAAAGCTCATTAAACCGGTCGTTTCTTCCTCTTTAATTCCCGCATGAGTGTGCATTTGAAAGCCTTAATCACCCCCACTAACCACCGGCCGTTACTCGCTCTTTATTTCCCTCTAAAGCCGCCGGCCGCTCCTTCTCTCTCTCCACCTATAAATTCTTCTCCCGTGCGCCGGCTCCCCTCCTTCGGCACCCCTTTCCCGTCACCCTCCTTCACCTCTCGGCTGAAGACCCAAACGCCGAAGCCCCGCCGCCACCTCCTTTCTCGTAGCCGCCGCCCAAGCACCACCTCGCTGCCACCTTCTCTCCTCTCTCCGGCCGCCTCCGGCCACCCGAACCTTGCCGCCGGTAAGCGCCGAGTTCGCCGCCGCCTTCCCTCTCCCGCGCCTCGCGCGCCTCCTCCGGCCGCCGCGGCGCCGGTGAGCTCGCGCGGCCGTCGCCGCCGGCGCGCCTCTCGGCCGGTGCCACGTCGGCGGCCCGCGCGCGTGGTCTCCGCATGGCGCCATGTCGGCCGGGTGTGCCACCTCGGCCACCGCCGCCTTCTGTGGACACGGTCCACGGTAGACCGGGCCCACATGAAAGAAATTTCGAAATTCAAATTTTCGCTGACGTCATAATTATGATTTTTCAGCACAAAAATAAATCAGTAAATCTGTCTTTTTCTTTTTCTTCTATTTAATCTTTCAGAAGCCATAACTTTCTCATTTTAACTCCAAATCGAGCTGTTCAAATTTATAAATTTTGTAAAATCATAAACTATCCAAATATGCACTCTTTTTGAATTTTTAAATTTTATTTGTATTTATTTGTTTTGTTGGTTTTGTCTTGTCACGCGTAGAATCCGACATCACCGAAGAATTTGCCGAGCCGCAGCAAGAAGGACCAAACAGCGCACAAGAAGGCAAGTCTCCTTTGAACATTTTTTACCTATGTTTGAGAAATGTTTTAATTATCTTAAATTTATGTGCATCGCTATTTTCATATAACCCTAATTTTGTCTTAGCAAGTTAGTTAAACCAATTATTGTTATGCCCTCGATTGAAGTTGAATGCCATGTACCCTTGTAACCTTAGGATTTCCTTTGTCTGAATAATGAGATATAAATCTTTGATAAATATTAGAACGGTAGTAAAATGCTTAGTCATGCTAATTAACCTATGTAACCTTGGAATGGGAAATTATAATTCTTTAAACTAGTCTTTTGTATTCGGAGATTAGTGGCGATTGGTATTGCCACTGTTGTTTTAAAATAAATTAAAATGTGAAAAATTGTTTTAGACCGGGGCGGATGGTTAGATTGGATTGGTGCGGTTAGCACGAGACTTTGTAAAGTGTATGTTCCGCCCTAGTCAATTAAGGACCGACTCTTGTGATTGTCCAAACTGAGCACTACCATACAACCCCAAGTCTATATGGGTACGACATAGCTGATTAACTTATGATAGTCTAGTTTAGGTGCCACCAGTGGAAAGTGGGTGCCAGGGATTTACTGGTTATTCACAGTGAGGGACAGTGATTTACTGTACTCATATGGCGCAAGAGGGGGCTTCTGACTAGGTGGATTTAACCCTTCAGCAACGAAACCTCAGCGGGTGGTGTCTAGCTAGACTAGAGTGAGGTAAAGGCTTTGTAATATTTTATCTGGGTCTCATGCCAAAGGAAGCATGGTGACTGTTAGGATAATTTATCTCTTGGGGGTAAAGTTGTACATCCTCTGCAGAGTGTTAAACTATTCGAATAGTCGTGCCCACGGTCAAGGGCGGGCAAGGAATGCATTCACATGGTAGATTTTTTTGGTTTTGGCTTTAATAAATTTTTTTTTGGTATTTCGAGAGTGGAAGGAACTCTCGGAAGGGTATCCTGGCGGTGATAACTAGTGTGGGTGGATGGAACCCGTGGTTTTTAAAACTTTAACGATTAGAGCTGGTTAATTAGTGTTGCTGGATAGAACCTTCACTATAAAACGCTTATTAGTTTCAGTTAAAACATTTATTTTGTTAAACTAATGCCTTTGAAAATATTTAATGGTTTTCGAAATAAAACATTGCTTTGCGCAAAAGAACCATATAGCCTTCCTTTGTTAAGCCTTGCATCTACTGCATTTTCCCAAGACTTGCGGAGTATTTTATGTACTCACATGCTGCACTAAAAATCAACTCAGAGGAATATGAAGCTCAAGAGGGAGATTACGAATACTTCGCGTGCGGGTTCGACGAAGGATTCCCGGAGTACCAGGTTGCGCTTCCCAAGTCAATTGCCTGTGGTGTATTGATGGGTCTTCACCAGATTTACTTTTGCTTCCGCTGTGTTTTGTGAGTGTGTGAGGTCTTGAAACCTCAGTTGTAATAAAGAGACCTTTCGGTTTGTACTCTTTACTGTTGTAATAAGCATTGTTGGATATGTAATCATCACTGTTTGACTGTGTGCACTAGCTTTGATCTGGGACTAGTGCTGTAATACACAGAGGATCCGGATTCAGAAATCTGGGGTCCCGACAAGGTGCCACTGTGGAGGCGGTGGATTGGGGCCGGGATAGCTAGGGATTTGAGGAGGCTGGCCGAAACGCTTCGCGCGACTAGTGGAGTACTTTAGGAAAATGCCACTCAATTTTTTTTATGTGCCACGCGCGCTCGAGTATACATTTTTTGTTGGCACCAGACAAATTTCTTTGGCGCGGACACCAATCATTTAACCTGACAGTTGTAACCATCATAAAATTATATTTTACTGACGGTTTTACTACAACTATCAGAAAATTTATAGCTTTGCTGAGGGAGTTACTATTCCTGTGACCAAAATAATATAACTTAATGATTGTTACAGGCCCATCAGCATAATTCCGTTTTCTTATAGTGATAGGAGGGGCAAATTTCTTCTTGGCTACTCATAGTTCTTTGTATATTTTATAGAAATCCGAAAGTTACTTTATGACTACCCAGTTGTAAAGTAGTTTTTAGCAATCCATAAGTAAACTATTACACATGTAGAAAACTATAACAATCTTAGGTCTAAGGATCCTATATACACTATCAACACCATGTTCCCTTACATGTATCCACATTATTGATTTAATATTTTCATATCTATGATCCGTAAAACATAATCATCATCAATACATGTGTTGATCTATAAATTATAATTATCTCACATAATGATATAAGATTTAGGATAATTTAGAATAACATTAAAACAAGAATAAAGATTTCTATGAATACATCATATATTTGTTGATCAGTACGAAAGACATTTATTCAAGGGACAATAACATATTATTCAAAACATTATAAATATAGATGTGTTACAATCAACTTCATAATTACCTCTAGGATATATCACTAACATAGATAGCTCTCCAACCTGGGCTTGCCATGTGAGATGCAGTTGAGCATGCGTTGCAAAGTTGTACTGGAGTGGTTTACAGGACACAAACTGATCATAGCAAATATATACGCAGAGGTGTGTAAGCAGTGGAGACATAGTAGTACGGTAGCGGGTTGTCGATTGTTGTTTTAATCAATCAGTTTCTTTCTTCTTCCGTTGTCGGTCCTAGGTTAGCTTCCAATAACTGCTTCGGAGCCACTGTTTGTTTCCTTCTAGTCCTCCTGTACTTGTTTGTTCTATCTTATCTTTGTTAGGACTTGATCTTGTACAATTAGAAGTGTGTGTTGTGTTAATAAACTGTAACCGGATATGTGCAAAGTGTGTAGCGCATAAACCGGATCTGAACCACGCTTGTAGCTGCGCTGTTATAGCAGTTGAGTTGGAGCGTGAGTTAGTGGCGTGAGTTGCGGTCAACTTCGTTGCAGCTGATTGCAGTTTTGGTGTAAACACAAGAAAACAGGAAATCTGGAACAACACGAAAGAGCAGTTGGCTAGGCAAAACCCAGGTGTATTGTGCACTTATGCGTTCTTCTCATCCCATCCATACATCGATCCATCATTTGGTATCAGAGCTGGTGGGCTTTGTTCGAAGAGGATGTCGAAGGACGGCAAGGGGACTGCATCGGCACAATCGGCGGCGGGAGCAAGCGGTGATAATCGGGAGTCACTGCTACTGGCGGTGCCGGTGGTGCAGGGCGCGCAGCAGCGACCACAGGGACCGATCATGTACCCGCAGTTGACGCGCACTAATTACAACATTTGGGCGATGAAGATGAGAGTGGCACTGCAATCTCAGCGCATCTGGGAGGCCGTGGAGTGCACGAACGTCGATTTTGAGATCGACCAGGAAGCCCTATACGCCATCTATCAAGCAGTACCTGACTCCATGATGTCCTCTCTCGCCGGGAAGGACTCTGCGAAGGCGGCTTGGGATACCATCAAAGCGGCGCATGTGGGGCATGACTGTGTGCAGCAGGCAAGTCTGCAGTCCATGCGGAAGGAATTCGAGGAACTCACGATGGGTGACCAGGAATCTGTGGATGACTTTGCAGGGCGCATGAACACGCTGGTGGTGGGGATGCGTGCTCTTGGCGATGTCATCACAGAGGTGAGGATGGTGTAGAAGTTTCTCCAAGCAGCACCTGTGAGGTACATGCAGATAGTTACTTCTATCGAACAGTGTGTGCCACTTGAAACCCTGACGGTGGAAGATCTGATTGGGAGATACAAGGCATATGATGAGCATGTACGCACGCGCTTTGGAGATCCAGAGAAAGGTGAGCACCTCATGTTGTCGAAATCCCAGTGGGAGAACCTCTCTTGCAAGAAGAAAGTGGAGAGGGGTCAAGCAATGGGAGTAAGGGGGTGGAGACCGCATCAGATATGATAGCCGCTCCGACAACTTCGGAAAAGCTGGAGATCAGCAGAAGAAAGAGTGGAAATTTGACATCAAGAAAGTCAAATGCCACAACTGCGGGAAAAAGGGACATTTCAAGAAAGATTGTACAAGCCCAAAAGGGAGAGGGCAATGTTTGCTCAGAAGGACAAGACAGATGATGAGGAACCTGTATTGCTGATGATGCAAGTTTGTGAGTTAACAGAAGCTGCAGAAGAGCCAGAAGGCAAAGTTTTTCTGAATGAAGAGAATGTGCACCCTCGCAATGCTGAAAGAAAAGACAGAGATGAGTGGTATTTAGATACAGGAGCAAGTAATCATATGACGGGGCATGAAGCAAAATTCACTGAACTTGATAAATAGGTGAAAGGAAAGGTATAGTTCGGTGACAACTCCACTGTTGCAATAATAGGCAAAGGTACTGTACTGTTTCAGTGTCTAAATGGAGAACATCGAGCACTAGCAAACGTATATTTCATTCCATCGTTGAAGACCAACATCATCAGTCTAGGTCAGCTATCAGAGCGTGGATGCAAAGTGGTCATTCAGGATGAGTATTTATGGATATTTGACAGGCAGAGTCAACTGTTGGCAAAGGTGAGAAGATCACCAAATCATCTGTACCTACTGGATCTCAGTGTGATAAGTCCAGTCTGTTTGATGGCCAATTACAGTGATGATGCGTGGGTTTGGCACACACGTTACAGTCATTTAAACTTCAAGGCGCTTAGACAGCTAGAAAGAGAACAAATGGTGTTTGGGCTCCCCCACATTGATCATGTTGAGCAGGTCTGTGATGCTTGTCTCGTTGGAAAGCATCGTCGTTTGCCGTTTCTTGCTGCAGCATCATTCAGGGCAACTGAACCGCTGGCACTTCTACATGTAGACCTCTGTGGACCAGTGTCTCCTGCAACTCCAGTGGGTAAGAGATACTTCATGCTTGTGGTCGATGATTATAGCCGTTTCATGTGGATAGTATTGCTGCGCACAAAGGATGAAGGACTACATACTTTCCAGAAAATCGTCAGGAGCGCAGAGGTAGAAGTAGGTCATGAAGTGAAGGCTTTCAAAACCGACAGAGGAGGTGAATTCACATCAAAATTATTCATAGCATACTGTGAAGACCGTAGCATCAGGCATTTTCTCACTGCTCCGTATACGCCACAGCAGAACGGAGTAGTAGAGAGGAGGAATCAAACGGTTGTCGGAATGGCGCGCAGTTTGCTCAAGAGTAAAGGTATGCCGGGCACGCTGTGGGGTGAAGCAGTAACGACAATAGTTTATTTGCTAAATCGTGCACCCACGAAAAGCACTCCCGGGAAGACACCATATGAACTCTGGTACAGAAGGAAACCAAGCATTCACCATCTACGGACTTTTGGCTGCGTCGCGTATGCAAAAGTAACGACGCTAAATCTGCCGAAGCTGGCGGACCGAAGCCTGCGCACCGTGATGCTTGGGTATGAACAAAATACAAAAGCCTACAGACTGTATCATCCAGGAAGCAGGAAGATTATTGTGTCAAGAGATGTGATATTTGATTAAGGAAATCAGTTGGACTGGAGCAAAGTGGAAGCAGCAGGTTCAGAAACGTCAGAGGAAGTGTTTACTGTAGCGTATCCAGGCGTTGTCGGTATCTCTGAACCTGAAGTTGCAGTGCAGCGGGAGACAGAACCATCATCAAGTGTTCACAAAGAAATAAACGACACGGTGGTCTGTGATACTGAAGAGGCTCGAGAAGAAAGAGATGCTGCGGCCGGTACCACCCCGGTATCCTCGTCGCTGGCATCACTTGGAAGACCAAGGCTAAGTGCCCCGACAACACCCATCGTTCCCAGCGTGGAAGGCAGTGACAGCTCGGACACAGCAGAGTCGCCCAACACTGAAGCTTCTGTTGGGCCACGAGGATACAGAAAAGTGCAGGAAGTGCTAGACTCAGTGCCGCCTGCGAATTGCCGGATGAACCCGATGGTTCTGAATTGAGTTTGCTCGGTATTGAAGAACCCACTTCGTTCATTGATGCACAGAAGGAGGCATGCTGGCGTCAAGCCATGGATGAAGAGATGAGCTCCACACTTGAAATGACACCTGGATCATGACAGATCCACCTGCAGGTCAGCGACCGATAGGACTAAAATGGGTGTTTAAGTTGAAGAAGAATCCTTCCGGAGAAATTGTCAAGCACAAAGCTAGGCTTGTCGCAAAAGGATATGTGCAGAGAAAGGGTGTGGACTTTGACGAAGTTTTTGCTCCGGTAGCCCGAATTGAGACTGTCAGGTTACTGGTTGCATTAGCAGCTTAAGAGGGGTGGGAACTACACCATATGGATGTGAAGTCCGCCTTTCTGAATGGAGAGCTTGAGGAGGATGTGTACGTCAGTCAACCACCCCGTTATGAAGCACACGGAAGTGAACACAAAGTGCTGAAACTGAAAAAGGCTTTGTATGGTTTACGTCAGGCCCCGAGAGTGTGGTATGCCAAATCGAATGCTAGTTTAAATGCTCTTGGTTTCAAGAGATGTCCTCTTGAACATGATGTATACTTGAGGCACACTGGTACAACACGGCTGTTAGTAGGGGTATATGTTGATGACTTAGTGATTACCAGAGCAAACAAAGAAGAGATTGTCAAGTTCAAAGAAGAGATGAAGGATCTCTTTAAGATGAGTGACTTGGGGTTATTATCTTATTATTTGGGCATTGAGGTAGCTCAAACTCCAAATGGGATTTCACTCAGTCAAACCGGATATGCCCTGAAGATTTTGGAGAAAACCGGCATGTTAGACTGCAATCCCTATCAAATACCCATGGATCCTCGACAAAAACTGAGCAAGTCTGAACAAGGATCCAAGACCAAGGTGAATGCTACTCTTTACCGTAGTGTTGTAGGCAGCCTGAGATACCTAGTGAATACACGTCCAGACCTGGCACACTCTGTTGGCATTGTGAGCAGGTTTATGGAAGATCCTTCAGAGTAGCATATGGCAGCAGTTAAGCAAGTGCTCAGGTATGTACGAGGTACAATCAATTTCGACAGCTACTATGGAAGAAAGGGGGAAGCTAAAGCCAGATTAGTTGGGTATAGTGACAGTGATTTTGCTGGGGATGTCAATGATAGAAGAAGCACAACAGGCATAGCTTTCTTCTTGGGTTCAAATCTGGTGACATGGTTTTGTCAGAAACAAAAAGTTGTAGCTTTATCTTCATGTGAGGCGGAGTATATGGCTGCAACCACAGCAGCTTGCCAGGGCATATGGTTGAATCGCTTGCTAGCTCAACTGAATTCTGAAGAACCGCAAGCAGTGACAATCATGGTGGATAATAAATCGGAAATATCTCTCAGTAAGAATCCCGTCCACCATGATCGTACCAAGCACATAGACACGAGATACCACTTTATCCGGGATTGCGTGGAAGAAAGGAAGATCAATGTCGAGCACGTCAGGACTGAAGAGCAGCTAGCAGACATATTGACGAAGTTGCTGGCTCGCA
This sequence comes from Dendrocalamus sinicus, assembly GCA_036346575.1. Classification (NCBI taxonomy): domain Eukaryota; kingdom Viridiplantae; phylum Streptophyta; class Magnoliopsida; order Poales; family Poaceae; genus Dendrocalamus; species Dendrocalamus sinicus. The sequence continues at coordinate 14,741,798 of CM070666.1, read as the reverse complement.
CCAAATTCCTGGAGATGAGAGACAAGATTGGCCTCCGCACTGTGTGATGAAGTGAAGTACAAGATCAGGGGGGTGTTTGTTAGGACTTGATATTGTACAATTAGAAGTGTGTGTTGTGTTAATAAACTGTAACCGGATATGTGCAAAGTGTGTAGCGCATAAACCAGATCTGAACCACGCTTGTAGCTGCACTGTTATAGCAGTTGAGTTGGAGCGTGAGTTAGTGGCGTGAGTTGCGGTCAGCATCGTTGCAGCTGATTGCAGTTTTGGTGTAAACACAAGAAAACAGAAAATCTGGAACAGCACGAGAGTGCAGTTGGCCAGGCAAAACCCAGGTGTTCTATTGTGCATTTATGCGTTCTTCTCATCCCATCCATACGTCGATCCATCAATCTTAATGCAAAGGCACACAATTCTCTTGTGTATTCTGGATAAGTAGGTAAGCCGGACACACGAGAAGAACATCTTGACATGGCTAAAATGAACGGCATATCCTATGCAATAGTGGTGGTGATTGAATATATAGGATATGGGTTTTGTTAAATATTATCTGGATATTTTTTCGTAACTATCATTCAAATTTAAGTCTGTTAGATTAGAGATCTAATAGCTATGAATTCTTCCCTCTCCCCCTTTAATTATATTCCCTTCCCCTTGAAAAAAGTCTTCCCCCTTCAAAAACAAGAGGTGCTTTGATCTCTAATCCAAGGGTCACAAATTTAGATGATAGTTAGGAAGAAAATTTCTAGATAATACCTAGACACTCCCATAGGATATATATGTTGTCAAAATGAAAATTAACCATGAACACAATAGCAAGTTAAAGCTAAATTCACACACACACTGTTTTACGAGTACAACTTAACGTACTGGCCGGTCTGTGTTAAAGTAAATAGTACTAAACAATAATGGAGCGAGCGCTTTAATTTCCTTCAAATTTGCATTACTCATGTTGTATAGAGGGGGATAAATTCTCAAGAGCATCCATGCCCAGGACAAGGCAACATATAGCCAAAACAATACTACTACTGAGAGAGAACATATATACTAGTAGCACTTGTACTAATTAAACAAAACATGATGAGTCATGCGGCGTAGTCAATAGCTAGCACTTTGGAGGTTGAGCGTTTATGATGTTCTCCAGCCACATCTTGGTCTCTTGCCATTGCCGATCAAGTTGTTGACGCGCTAGTTCAGACGATGGGGTGTTGGTGCAGTAGTGCACGAGTAGCTGGATCAAGGTGAAGGGAGGGAATTTATCGATGATGCCGAATCCTTCAATAACGTCCGAGATCCTCTCCTCTTTTTGGGCCTTAAGGTCATACATGTAGATGGCAGCGGCTTCATGTTGATCTCTATCCATGTAGAAGATGCAGTTGCCGTCAATGGAAGGGAACTTATCAGAATCAACAGACAGGCACCTGTCGCCGAGGAAGAGAGCACGGCTACCGATGCATCTGGTCGGCTCAATCAACTTCCTCTCGGCGTCCACCCTGAAAACCTCCATGCTACGGCTTGCGCGTTGATGACGGATGAGCAGCATCTCCCCGGCAGATTCCACCAAGTAGAAACAAGGATACGGGTACATCTCAGGAGGAGACACTACTACAGAAAGCCTCATAGTAGACGCCTCATCTCTCTGATGAACACTATTACAGACGGTTGTAATTTGGAGGCCGTCTGTGGTATTTGTGGCAGGAAAATGGATTATCACAGACGGTTATTACCGAAGTATCACAAACGGTCTGTATTAAAAACCGTCTGCGATAATCCCAGACCGTGACTCTAGGATAATTTTGAGGTGGTCCCGCTACCGAAGCCCCCCAACGACGAGATCGTGACTCTAGGACAGGCCATTGGAACATTCATCCAGTGGACCAAAAGCGACATCTCCCTGGAGGCTTCTTCACCGGTGGCAGGACCAGAGCAACTTGCACTGGTGCCATCTCCATTACAAGACCAGTCGGTTCCACCACCGGATACTACACCGGTGCTATCTCCACGGGCCCTATTCTCGCGAGCAACTTGCACCGCTGCTACCTTCAAAGTCGACTTCGTGAAGTCGACCTATAGCCGAGGCAGCAAGGCCAGCAAGGGCAAAGCAAAGAAGACCAATGATGATATTCCGTACCACCCTTTGGCCCGCAAATTCGTGCTTGGCGAGCCGTTGCTCGAGCAAAAAGACCTCCAAAAGCTACCATATAGTTGCATGCAATTGCACACGCGGTATATGCAGCGGTCCAATAAGCTAGAGGGAGAACGGACTTCAAGTATCACTGTCAAATTCACATCGGAAGATTTACACCACGAGCTTCAAGAGTGTATGTTCGTGATCGCCTTTGAGGATTTATTCGATCTGTTCACGTTCAACGCTCTTGACGTGTCAATCATTCGATGCTAGACGCTGTAAGTGTGTACAATCACAGTCTCCATTAATGTCATACCGATAAATGCCATATCTAATTTTTTGCTTTCGTGTGTATATATATAGACACATGTTGATTAAAGCTAGATCATCCAACTCATCAGCTGGTTTCTTGGACCCACACTTGGTCGCCAAGGATACCATCGACCAAGATACACCCCTCGTCGAGAGGTACATTGCATCAGGACTGCTGGGTTGCCGCAATAAGGAATATGTACTTATGCCCTTCCATCAGAACTTTCATTGGATTTTAATAGTAATTGTACCAAAATGGAACAAGGTATATTACCTTCATTCCCTAAGTAAGAATAAAATGGACTTCACAGTTGTCAGCCAAGTAATCGATAGGTAAGCACATATTCCCCATACATATCTACATTGTACTCTTTCTTTCCTTCCGAATGATTAAGGTTAACTTTTTCAAATTACGTAGGGCGTTCGCGATGTACATTGAAATGGGAGGTGACTCGAAGCGCGGGGCCAAAGGCCTGCTGACACATGTTCGAGATTTTAAGGTATTCGCTATTTCACATTAATTAATCCTATGCAACAGTTGGTACTAATGCCTCTTGAACTAACACATTCCATTTTTTGCAGTGCCACCAGCAGGACCCGGGCAACACATGTGGATACTACGTTTGCCAACATATGGAACTACTCCTCGAATCCTCGAGGCTCACCAATTGCAAGGTTTGTCACTCTTCCCATAATTACTTCATACTTATCACGTGACATATACGCACATTGATATTCCTATCGACAGGCTGCGTCCATCCCGTCAACTGCATTGAAACAGTCTGATCTTGGAGGGATTCGAGGAGAGTTGGCGTTCTTTTTGCTGACTCAAGTCATAAAGCCAGGAGGACGGTTCCACTGCGCACCATGATTTCTTATTGGTCTTATCACTAAGTGCAAATGTAGTGTAGATCTTTTGTAACTGTGCATTTGTTAATGGATATATCATTTCAATTCAATTAATCGATTTGCGAAATGGATGCATGCTTTATGTTTGTGAAATGAAGTGCGATGTCAATTGGATGTTTTATGTCTGTGAATGAAATGTGATGTGAATTGTATGTATACATATACTTGTTTATCTGCTTGTTTCAGAGGGCATGGCTAGCATTTCCTGAGGCTAGCCAATAAACAGAAATAGATTCTGTTATAGGGGGAGGAATATCACAGACGGTTTTTAAGTAAAAACCGTCTGTGATTATCCGATATCACAGACGGTTTTTCATTAAAAACCGTCTGTGATAACTTGGATTATCACTGACCCATAATTTCAAACGGTTCAGAAAACCGTCTATGATGACGTTTTTGAACCGTCTGTAATGTGGATTTCTGTAGTAGTGAGAGGAGAGGACGATGCTGCTCAGCAGAGTGGTCATCTGCTGATCGGCAATGCCCCATATGCTGCGTACCTTGTCCAGCATGCTGTGGTACTCCACCAGCCGAAACGCTCGGCGTCGGGCTCGGCCGCACGCCGCATCGAGTTGGCCACGAGCAAGACCGGGGTGGGCGAGGCCACTGCAGATAGGCGCAGCGTGAAGCACGGACTAGCGGCGCGGGCGCCATGAAACGGCGAAGGAGGAAGCCGTGAAAGGGTTGACGGTGCGCGCGGCGCGCGGAGGGCTCTGTCCGCGGGGCGAGGAGGCGCCGGTGCTGGTGATGAAGTAGTAGTCCCGATGCGTGGAAGGTCCTTGCGGAGGAAGCGGCGGTGGTGGTGTTGAGGAAGAGCCGGGAGGTGTCGTCGGCGCTGCTCCCGCCGCCGGTCTTGTTCTCGTCGAGCATGGCCCATCGCCGGGCTGGAACCGGGTCGGCCGGGCTGGCCTTGGGGTTGTCGGTGGCTGAGCGCCAGCTCCGGCAGGCGGCGCGCAGGTCCATGAAGTAGTCGATGTCGTCGGTGGCGAGGAGTGTCAGAATCTGAAGAATTAGGTCTGGGATGTTCGCTGTCTTATTCTGAAGAAGATACCGCTTCGTTAGTCCCTCAGCTTCATCAACGGTCAGGATTGCTTGTAGCTGGAGGGGTTGGCATCTACGGTCAACATTACTTATGTTTAAGCTTGTTTACTTAGCACTTAATTCAGTGTTTACTTTGGTTGTAATCGCTGTAATCAGTCCTTCCTTAATGGGGAACTGTCCTCTTATATGCGGATGTGAAAATGGAATGGGTAACGAATTCCAGATATTTCCAATAGTCCTAAGCTGTAGCCCTAGTTTGTAGCTGTTCTTCGTAGTTCCCCTTTTCCCTTGGCGATTTTCCAGATCTTCCCGTGATACTCCAGTTTCCAGTCAGAGTTCCATCCTGGGATGTGACAAATGGTATCAGAGCAGCTCCATCCTCGGCAAGAAGTGGTTGCGAGCGATTGGGTTGGGATCTCGGATCCTCGTAAAATCCCTAGTCGCTGGCGATCTGTGGCAGCAGACCGGCCTTCCTCCTTATCCGGCTATGGCGGCGCACCAGCGGTCTGGCCATCTTCATTATCCGGCTATGGCGGCGCACCAGCGGTCCGGCCATCTTCATTATTCGGCTATGGCGGCGCACCAGCGGTCCGGCCATCTTCATTATCCGGCTATGGCGGCGGATTGGATCGGTGCTTGGTGAAGGTTCCGGGCTCCACTCCGGGTAAAATCCCTAAACTTTGCTCCGATCTGGGAAGGATGATGAAACCCATGGTGAGATACGAAGCGGAGGCGTCCGATCCCACGGCTGTCTGGCGAATACTGGACCAGACAGTGGAGAGAGGTGTACCTCACTTGCGACCACCAGTGGAGCCAAGAAACTTACCAGATCGGGTTCCACCGGCCGAAAGGGAGAATGAGAAGACCAGAAGAACTGAAGATCTGAAGCAGATTAATGTGAGGAGCACACCCGAAGGTAACTACAAATTCCCTCCCCCTGGTCTTTCGGTAGTTGTCACTGGGTGGGGTGAAGACCCATTGCCGCCTCCTACTTCAGTTTCCCCTAATCCTGATCCCAGTAGTGATAGGGCTAATAGCTCGTATGGAACCCTAGCTCAAGGTCCTATATTTGATTCCCCTGAATTTGATAGAGGAAAACCTTTAGTGGAAGATGCAGCCCAGAAAAAGGAGAAGGTTCTTAGTGCACCCACTATTAATGCTGATCTATCATCCTTTATCAACATGAAGTTAGAGCAGATTGAGCAGACAGTGGTGAAAGCTAAATCTTGCACTGGGGATGGTCTCAATACTGGGGATGGTCTCAATGCTGATAGGAAACTTCACCAAAAACTTGAGATGACTGAGGATGAAGCTCATTTCCATATGATGCAGGGTACATTCCTCTACAATTTTGATGCTAGGATGTTGACTAAAAGTTACCACTGTTTCTCTAGGAGATTGATGTTAGAGTATTCCAAATTCTCTTCATTGGATTCAGATGAACCTTTTGCTTGCAAGCTCAATAACCCAAAACACAGAGATACATACAAACAAGTATATGTCCATATCTTAAACTATGCAGCCAATCTGTGGGAGAAGTTGCCAAAGTTTAGTATGCAAATTGTGGGTTTACTCTGGATTCTTCCACCTTGGCCAGATTTAAGTTTTTGTGAAGTTTGTTGGAGGGACATGGGCCTGGAGAATGGAGCTGGAGCAGAGTCAAGGAGGAATGCTTACAGTATTGTAGCTGGGCAGAGCATGAATCAACTCCAGCAGACAAGGTACAAACAACTTAATGATGATATAGTTTTGAAGGAGGAAACAACCTTGAAATCCTTAATTCCAGTGAAATTCAATTTGTATTGGAGCATAATTGTTATTTGTTATCCTGGAGAAGTGAAGACACTTGAAGATGGTGTACCTGAGTCAGTTTGTGCAATTTGGGGAACACAGCAATTAACCATGTCCATTTGTTTAAACGATTCTGGAGAAAAAGTTGTACCCGCTTCAGGATGCATTTTGGACACTGGAAGTGTTTCAATGGTAGCTGCACAGAATCTACCGAAGTTGGGGGTATGTCCACCAGATAAGGATTCTGTCTTTTGTTTGTCAAGCCAGGAGGAGAAAACTGAACCACCTATTACAGGTTCTGATAATCAATTTGATATGTGTGCTGGTCTTGATATGTGTGCTGGTCTTGTTGGCAAAGTTGAAAGGAACATACCTGAAGATGATCATAGGAGTCCATCTGGGATTACTGACAAAATTGGTGACGATGTTGGTGATATTGCTGAAATGGGATCACATCTCTTTGGGTCATCCGAAGAATTTTCATGTGCTGCTCTTGTTGTTGTATCCATTTCATCAATTGGAGTCAACCGTTATTTCACGGGGATGTGCTACCCACTGCTTGCGAGCTCTATCGGCATCATCGTCTGCTTGATGGCTACAATCTTGGCAACTAATTTCCTTGAGATAAAGGTTGAGAAAGAAAATGAACCTGCTCTACAGAAGCAGCTCATCATCCCCACTGCTTTGATGATGGTTGGAATGGCGATGTTCAGCTGGGTGGCCCTTCCAGATGTTGCAGATCCCTGCAGAAATGGTGCTACCACTAACGTCATAATTGGTCTTGTTCTAGGATACAAGTTGGTTAACATCTCAATTTTCGCCATTGCTGTCAGCATCTATGTCAATATCTCCATGACTGCAATGTACGGCATAGCAGTTGCTGTTCTTGACATGCTAAGCACAATTGCAACTGGCCTTGCTATTGATGCTTATGGTTCCAATAGCGACAATACTGGTGGACTCGCTGAGAGGGTTGGTATGAGCCACCGAATCCCTGAGAATGCAATTGGTGGTATCTATGGTGTTCTGATTCCTATGATAGGGCACATGTTCGAGGAGGTGCAGAGGCCTGGTACCCCACTGTACAAAATCAAGACTCTAATGAAGTGTGTCATGCAACTTTGGCTGCCAGTCAGTCAGGCTTTGCTTGAGATGACGATTTCCCACTTTCCCTCTCCATCGAAGACACAGAAACATTGTGTGGGGAACTTGTATGAGGGACCCCTTGTTGATATCTATGCAATTGCTATCAGAAAATGTGATTCGGAAGGTCCTCTTATGTTGTGCATTTCTAAGATGATACCAGCATCTGATAAGGCTAGATTCTTTGCTTTTGATGGCATGTGCAAAGCTCAGGCAAGGGAGAAGGCTGAGGAATTAGCTTTTGAAATGATGAATAGGGGTATCCATTCCAATGCTGTGTTCTTCAATACAATGATGGGAAATCTATGCAAGGGTGGAAGGCTTATGAAAGCCACAAATATATTTGATTTGAAGGTACGTGTAAGTGTGAGGCATGAGGTCGTTTCATGTAGTATAATGATATATGGATACTGCTTATGTGGTAAGATGGCTGAAGTGATGAAATTACTTGATAGCACGTTCTTGATTGGCTCAAAATATAGTGCATTTACCTATAGTACCTTGCTTGAGGGCTATTGTAAAGATGGTAGGACAGAGGGTGCATCAGCTCTTTTCAAAGAAATGTTGGGCAAGGAAATTCGTCCTGGGGCTATCACATATGGCATAATGCTGGAGGGTTTGTTTAAGACTGGGAGAACAGTTGCTGCAAAGAAGCTCTTTAAGTCTTTTAAGGTGGTATACAAGCTACAGCTGCCTGTGGGGGTGGGAATCTACCCATTGTTCCATATCAGTCACATATCAGAGATAGTTTGTTATATGAACCATCTATGTTATTAATATCAGAGATGGTTTGGTATACGAACCGTCTGTGATAACGCTTAAATATATGTGCCCTAATCTAGCTCTTCTAAACTATCCTCTCCCTCATCTTCTTCACCAGATTTCTTAATAATGGTATCTAATATTCTTTTGATCTCCTTCATGTCATCTATTCATCATGACTTGTTCAGCTGCAACCTTACATAGGCAACCAACAATTTACGTCTAAAGCAGCTCCTTCGCTCACACCTTTCTCTCCTTCCTCGACTCGCTTCCATCCGTCAGCTGGACCTCATCATCCGCCGTCGACAGAGGTGTCTCGTTGCGCTCAGGAAAGGGAAACTGCCCTCAACCTCGTTCTTCTCTGTAATGTGTACAAAGTAGAAGAAGCTCTTGCGGCAGTGAAGAGACACATGGATAACATTGCCGATCAAGCAGAAGTGGTCGATTTTGAGGAAATTTATCATGACATCCTCTTTAAGATTATGTGCCATGCTAATGATTTGCCTAGGCTAGAGGAGGAACTCGAGAGGGCAAGGACAATCTTCACGGCATTCAAAAACTCAGCAGCTGATCCTCAAACTCCAAAAGTCAAAGAAGAAACATATGAAGCCCAGAAGACTAAGATATAGGAATCTCTTTTTTTTGGGACTTTTATGATAAATTTGCCTTGAATTTGACTTTTGTACAAGTGACTAGTCACACTAGCACACTTATCTGTTCCAGCTCAGTAGCTTCTGTAGTTCATACGATAAAGGATAAAACACAGATGGTTACAAATAAAAACCATCTGTGATAATGCGTATATCACATATAGCTTTTAAACCTAACCGTCTATGATAATTTCAGAGATGGTTTTAGCCATGAACCATCTGTGGTGAGGTGTCCAGTATAGTTTGTTTTGTAGTAGTGAATGACACCCACATTCATATGAAACTGGTAAAATCCAAGCTAGGACATGTACTCACTTAGACTTTTGGTTGTACTATAAAGCTTAGTTTTGATAGACACAAACAATGGTCCTTAATTGACTCGAGCAGAATTATCACATAACAAGATCTTGTGCTCAATCAGCACTCATCTTAACTTACCACCGCCTAAGTCCAAAGTAGTTTTTTTACCATTTTATTTTAATTTGATAATCAATGGCAATATATATTGCTAATAATTTCCAAATTCTTTTTAATAATAATTTTGTAATGATTATCATACCATAGGCTAATACTGACCGATATAAATGGACTAAGCATTTCTACTTTTCTAAACTAATCCATCAATTATGTACCCATTTCTGATGATCTACTTTTCTACTTTTCTAGGCGACAATGGTACACAAATACAACATCAATAAAGGTAAAATAAGTGAGCCCCCACTAGCTTTTTTTGTAAACACAAGGCTGTTCTTCATTCTTGATGAAACCAAACCCTTTGATTATCTCATCAAAATGAATGTTCCAACTCCGAGAAGCTTGCTTCAGTCCACAGATAGATCTCTAAAGCTTATATATCTTTCTAGAATATGGGGATCGATAAAACCTCAGGTTGTGTCACTACGCATCCTCACTTAGATTGCCATTTAGAAAAGCTGTTTTGGCATCTATATACCAAATCTGATGACAAAAAATACATCAATAGCTAGAATGATCCAAATAGACTTAAGCATAGCGATGCGCGAGAAAGTCTCATCATAGTCAACACTTTGAATTTGTTTAAAACCATTCACTACCAATTATGCCTTATGGATATGAATATTTCTATCTATTTCTATCTTCTTAAAAATTTACCTACACTCAATGGTTTTTACACCATCAGATAGATCAACCAAGTTCCAAACTTGATTGTTATACATGGATTGTATTTTGGATCTTATGGCGGCAAGCCATTTCTCAAAATCTGGGTCCATCATCACTTCCTCATAAGTCTTAGGCTAATCATTGTGAACAATGCTACTATGAACAAGCGCAGCTAATTATGCAGTGCTATCAATTTATACCCTCACAACTGGTACAGCCCAAGTAGTAAATTAGCATGCACTTATACAATAACCCAATCTTTCACATTACAAACGCAACAAACTTCTCTTGATCTTTGGTCAGCAGTATCAATCCTTCAGTGAACACTAAAATTAGCCGTTCTTTCTTTCAGTTGTTACGCACAATAGTACCAAACGTTCCACACCGAGATGCATGAACGTGCAGCAACAACACAGCCCTAACTTTGGCCTTCTCCCCCAAACCTAATGGCAGCAGCAGGAGACAAGGACTCAACAATACTTCTGTGACTGTGCCACACTTCTCCAACTGAACATGCAGCAGCAGTTCTTCCTTCACGTCAATCCACAGCAGCAACAATAGCAGTTTTCACTCAATCAATCTGCAGCAGCAGCGGTTGATCAACAACTCCCTGACTCACAGCAGCAAGTACCAATGAATAGCACCCAATTAGTCAAGAAAACAGCAGCTCCTTCCCCTTGATCTTGCGCAGCAACCAAAAGTGATGGGTTCGGTTGTACGGCCAGCGCCCATACAAGCTAATCCTTGGTAATTCTTTCTCCTGGATGCACCACAGCGTACAAAAGAGAAGATGTGATCTTGACGGCCAGCACGGGAATTGAATCGCCTCAGATGCAATCCACGAACGAATAGCAAATCCTTGATAGGAATCACAACACTACTACAGAAATCCACATTACTGGGCGGTTCGAAGCGTCATCACAGGCGGTTTTCTGAACCGCCTGAAATTATGGGTCGATGATAATCAAGTTATCACGAGCGGTTTCGAACTGCTCAGTGATTATGCACTGAGCGGTTTTAATAAAAACCGTCTGTGATATCGCATAATCACAGACGGTTTTTAATGAAAAACCGTCTGTGATACTCCTCCCCCTAGCAGAATCTATTTCTGTTTATAGCTAGCCTCAGGAAATGCTAGCCATGCCCTCTGAAACAAGCAGATAATCACGGACATAAAAACATACAATTCACACATCTCATTTCCTTTCGATACATTTCACAGACATAAAACATCCCATTGACATCGCACTTCATTTCACAAACATAAAGCATGCATCCATTTTGCAAATCGATTAATTGAATTGAAATGAAATATCCATTAACACATCTCATTTACAAAAGATGTGCACTGCATTTGCACTTAGTGATAAGATCAATAAGAAATCATGCTGCTGTGATGGAACCGTCCTCTGGCGTTATGACTTGAGTCGCAAAAACGCCAACTCTCCTCGAATCCTCCAAGAACAAAGTGTTTCAATGCAGTTGACGGGATGGACGCGACTGTCGATAGGAATATCAATGTGCGTATATATGTAACGTGTTAAGTATGAAGTAATTATGGGAAGAGTGACAAGCCTTGCGATTGGTGAGCCTCGAGGAATCGAGGAGTAGTTCCATATGTTGGCAAACGTAGTATCCACATGTGTTGCCGGCTCCTGCTGGTGACAACGCAAAAATGGAATGTGTTAGTTCAAGAGGCATTAGTACCAACTGTTGCATAGGATTAATTAATGTGAAATAGCGAATACCTTAAAATCTCGAACATGTGTCGCAGGCCTTTGGCCGCTGGCTCGAGTCACCTCCTTTTCAATGTAGGTGGCAAACGCTCACGTAATTGAAAAGTTAACCTTAATCATTCGGAAGGAAAGTACAATGTAGATATGTATGGGGAATATGTGCTTACCTATCGATTACTTGGCTGAGAACTGTGAAGTCCATTTTATTCTTACTTAGGGAATCAAGGTAATATACCTTGTTCCATTTTGGTACAATTACTACTAAAATCCAATGAAAGTTTTGAAGGAAGGGCATAAGTACATAATCCTTCTTGACGCAACCCAGCAGTCCTGCTGCAATGTACCTCTCGATGAGGGGTGTATCCTAGTCGATGGTTTCCTTGGCGACCAATTGTGGGTCCAAGAAACCAACTGATAAGTTGGATGATCTAGCTTTAATCAGCATGTGTCTATATATATACACACGAAAGAAAAAAAATTAGATATGGCATTTATCGGTATGACATTAACGGAGACTGTGATTGTACACACTTACAGCGTCCAGCATCGAATGATTGAGACGTCAAGAGCGTTGAACGTGAACAGATCGAATAAATCCTCAAAGGCGACCACGAACATACACTCTTGAAAACTGTGGTGTAAATCTTCTTCGGTGAATTTGACAGTGATACTTGAAGTCGATTCGCCTCTAGCTTATTGGATCGCTGCATATACCACATGTGCAATTGCGTGCAACTATATGGTAGCTTTTGGAGGTATTTTTCCTCGAGCAACGGCTGACCAAGCACGAATTTGCAGGCCAAAGGTAGGTACGGAATATCATCATTGTTCTTCTTTGCTTTGCCCTTGCCGCCTTGTGCGCTTGGCTATAGGCGACTTAACGGCGATCGGCAATAGCCGGTGCAAGTTGCTCGCAGAATAGGACCGTGGAGATAGCACCGGTGCAGTATCCGGTGGTGGAACCGACTGGTCTTGTAATGGAGATGGCACTAGTGCAAGTTGCTCTGGCGAGAGTATGACCAGTGGAGATAGCACCGGTGCAATATCCGGTGGTGGAACCGACTGGTGTTGTAATGGAGATGGAACCAGTGCATGTTGCTCTGGTCCTGCCACCGGTGAAGAAGACTCCAGGGAGATGTCGCTTTTGGGCCACTGGATGAATGTTCCGATGGCCTGTCCTAGAGTCATGATCTCGTCGTTGGGGGGCTTCGGTAGCGGGACCACCTCAAAATTGACATGCACACCATCCACATTAACTTTTGCGAAGCCTGGCGCTAAAGCTTGACCGTGCACCATGGCCCGATACTGCACGAATATGCCTGGCCCCAAGCAGCGTACAAGGGAACGGAGCCATATCTCACTTGGAGCTTGCAATTCGTAGGCTCCTACATAACGATACAAAATTAGCTACTCGAATAGGCCTACCAATGGAGCAAGCATTCGAGAGGTAATAATTATTACCTGGATGTCGTCCATAGGAAATTTGGACTGGATTTGCGTCGGATTGGACGTGCAGCTACTCAGACGGTTGTGCGGGCTAGCTAGCTCAGCAGCGGCGGTGGCGGCCTGCTGACTTTCTATCTGTTTTCGCACCTCATCTCTGATTATATCAGCCATCGAACCCAGTAGCTCCTCTTTAAGAGATGCCTTGATCTCTTCTCGTAGCTGTGCGTCACGCTCGGCTTTGTTTCTCTTCCTGCGCCGATACATGTCGGAGTCATCTTGGAAACCATGTTTCCATGTAACGTAAAGCCCAAGGCCTCTCGTACGGCCCGGGTGCTCCTTGTTTCCCAAGGCCACGGAGAGCATATCATTCTCCCTTGTTCGCTGGAATGATCCCTCGGTAGATTGAAAACTCAGCTCTTCCTGCAAGAGCACGACATGTCATTTCAATTCGTACGAAGTTGTGGAGTAATTACAAGCTACGTAGTTCGATCGATATCTTACGGTATTGGGACACTTGGCGGTCTGCGGGGTTTCAAAGGAGACGCCCCCGATGTCATTGTAGATGACCTTGCTCTAAGCCAATTTCGAGCGCGGTCATCGGGGATATTGGAAAGCGGCGGGCGATGTCCTCTGTAGCTGCCACTCATCCTCCAACCTCCATTGCGGATTTTACCCGCATACCCAGTAATGCCAAGTCGCGTGGGGTGCGTGTTTTTGCACGGAGGGCCTTGTGCGCCACACTTGTACTTTTGAAATCTTGGTCGTTTTCATCGCCTTGAACTCTTCCTATTGTGGTTCCAGGAATGGGTATTTAGTCAAAGGCGTTTCGTCCGTCTCCACGTATTTCCTGACAAGCGTGTTCTTGAAGTTCTTCCATGCTTTGCACGCCGCTTGGTAGGTTTGTCGTTCCACAGCGTGTAAGTGTTCTTCTGGGAACTCGAACGATGCCAAAATTTCGGTCCACAGCTCACGTTTTCGAGTGTCAAGAACGTTCTTCCACGAATTGTATGTGATCTCAATTCGTTCTCGTGCAACTATTCTGACCATGGTTCGGAATGCGTTTACCGCTTGCTTAGGAAGGATAGGGACCCTAGCTGCGTTTACCGCTGTGATGGTCTGTCAGCTCTGAGGCTTCTTTGATAGCCCTCTTCCTTGGCGTCTTGATGTTGGAGCGGACGCCTCCGGCGATGATGCTGAAGAATGCGCGGGTGACATGTTGCTCATTTTGTGGGTCTATTAAGATAAGATGAGAATGTAATCATATTGAATTGGAAGAGAGGAGTAGAGGGGAGGGGGAGAAGGGAGGGAGTGATATGGACATAGAGAGGGGGTGATGTGCCTATCTTAGCACCTACTTTAGTTGCTAATACTATAAACCAAATAATAGAATCAATAACAGTCTCAACATGAATATGTGCTCTTAAATTGTAGGGTTGCACAAGATTAATCTTGGCAGTCCGCTACTAAATCATATACTCTTCCTTAATTGGTTATGCCAAATAATGAATTCAGTCTTTTGAGCTCTAGATACAAACTCTACAATCTCAAGATCAAGATATATTCAGCATGCATATATTCGACAAATAGATTAACTTTTAACTTGTCAAGATGAAATCCTAACAGATCAATTTAATAACATGCCATAGCAGTAAATCCCACAGCAATCTCAGTATATGGAAGATTGTATATAACAGCTATTAGAGCTCAAAGACCGAATGAACCAATCTCGGATATGAATTTATCATCATCGAGCAATCAGTAAATCCCACAGCAATCTCAGTATATGGAAGATTAACAAACTTGAATATACACGAATGCAACTAAGCAACTAACCATAACAGTAAGCATAACAAACTTGAATATACAGTAAGCATATACCATAACAGTAAGCATATAACAGTAAGCAACTAACCATATATATAACAATAAGCATATAACAGTAAGCCCTAAACCCTAACACTCAGTATGAAGTATCAAGCATCAACCCTAAACCCTAACAGTAAGCATGAAGCTCGGGGAGGCGGCGGCGACGACGGGCTCGGGGAGGCGGCGGCGACGACGGGCTCGAGTGAGGCGGCCGGGGAGGGCTCGAGTGAGGCGGCCTTGGAGCTGAACCGTCTTCCTTCTCTCCGTCAAATTGTTGCTTCATCTTGCGGTATGGGTGAGCCCTCCGAAGGAACCGGCGGTGACGCATGTAGACGGTTTTGCGTAGTGTCTCAGCCACACACTCTCGGTACCATCTAAACAGTGAATACAAGCTTTGGCACCTTTTGTACTATGGCCTGATAGATTACCAAGGGCAGGATAATCATTTATGGTGCAGAACAATAAGGAGCGCAGAGTGAAGTTCTCTCGTTTGTATGCATCCCATACTGTACCCTTCGTTCCACAAGACTTTTAGATCTTCCACCAACGGTGCTAGGAACACATCGATATCATTCCCAGGTTGTTTTGGCCCTTGGATAAGTATCGATAGCAAAATGTACTTTCGCTTCATACACAACCAAGGAGGAAAGTTATAGATGCAGAGAGTCACGGGCCATGTGTGTGTGTCATTGCTCATGCTCTTGAAAGGATTCATTCCATCTGTACTCGGTCAAACCTTATATTCCTTGGTTCGCACCGAACTCTGCAAAACTCCTATCGATGTTTCTCCATCGCGGAATCAGCAAGGTGTCTTATCATTCCATCCTTCTTGCGCTCCTCCGAGTGCCAACGCAGCGATTTTGCCTCCTTTGGATTTGCAAAAACCTTTTCAAACGGGAATTATAGGAAAATACCATGCCACCTTAGCGGAGGTCCTTTCTTCGCCTCTGTTCCTCGCCATCATCCGATTGATTATTACGTTTGTATCGGGATGCGTTGCACACGGACATACATGCATGTTTGCATAATCTTTACTGTGAGGATACGATCGTTCGGGCATGCATGTATTCTTTCTACTTCCATTCCCAACGGACAAAGAACCTTCTTGGCTTTATACGTGATTTTAGGCAACTCATTTCCCTCCGGAAGCATGTCCGCTAAAAGACCTAGCAGCGCCGTGAAACTCTTGTCGAACCAACCGTTGCTTGCCTTCAATTTCAACAGTTTAAGCACGGCCGAGAACCTCGTGTACTTGCAGCTTGTGTACAAAGGTTTCTCTGAGTCCTCCATCAAGCCACGGAATTTAACATACTCTCTCTCATCATAGTTCTCTTCTACATCGCGAAGCATCTAATCCAGATTATCATCGTGCAACCTATCCGAATCTGAGCCACAATCGACATCAACCGGCGGCATGTCATTCACTTCACCGGCGATGTCATCCGGGGGCATATCATTCACTTCGCCGGCGATGTCATCCGGGGCATATCATTCACTTCACCGACGATGTCATCCGCGGCATATGATCATTCACTTCGCCATGACTGGTCCAACACGTATAATCTTTTTGAAACCCTCCGAATCAAGTGCGCTACAATTTGCCTCGATTCTTAAACATCTTCAAATTCATGATCGATGCATGGACAAAGCACATATATTCCACCCCCTTATTCAACATATCCTCCTCGCGGCTCTTATAAGCGAAACGCCATTAATGTACTCTTCACTCACACGGCTCATGGCATACATCCAGCTTGGTCCTACGTTACGTACATATATAACAACTTAGTATTAAAATCTAGATTAACTAATTATAACTACATATATACGGGCCACATTTATTATATTGAGACTTAATTTGCTAGCTCAATTCATATTACAAACACAACAGCTATTATATAACCAACAATTTTGCAAATTAACCATCTTCAATAACCACTAATGGATTACTTAGACCTAAATTGTAATGCAATTAAAGAAAAATAAATTATATTACTAACCATATCTAGAGCAACCAGAAAGACTGAATATTCAAAGCTCAATCTCTGCCTCTTCCCACCAAATTAGCGGCACAAATCGCCTAGCTTCCTCCCGAGTGAAAAAGTGCGCAGCGATGGCTAGATCTGGATCGAAATGAAGACAGATGCGATGCGAGCGGCGCAATAAATGCCTTAGCCATTATCACGCAGCGGTTTTAACTAAAACCGTCGTGAATATCCTGACGGTTTTGATTAAAAACCGTGCGTGATAATTAACTTATCACGACGATTTTTATTAAAACCGTGCAGCGATAATCTGGATTATCACAGACGGTTTTAATACGGGCCGTGCGTGATACTTCGTAATAACCGCTTTGTGATAATCCATTTTCCCACCACAAATACCACAGACGGCCTCCTAATTACAACCGTCTGTAATAGTGTTCATTAGAGACGGTTTCACAAAACCGTCTGTGATGAGGCGTCTACTATGAGGCTTTCTGTAGTAGTGCAAGAACACTCGTGCGCACGACGTGGCCACCATACGGTGATTTTCTATTTTCATCAACTAATGCAACAACAATAATAACAACAAAGCCTTTTATCCCAAACAAATTGGGGTAGTCTAGGAATAAAATCTCCTCAAGATTAAAGAGACGAGAGCCTTGAAAACCTATAATGCAAAAACCTTAAAAACCCTAAGCCATACAACTTGCCGTCTGAGCCGAAAGCCTAAAGCACTGCCCCTAAACTTTCTTATGATTCGGTACGTGGATCGATAACTTCCATGCATGCACTCCTATCCAAAGCTAGTTCTTTAGATACATTCTAATCTCTTAGGTCTCTTTTAACTACTTCGTCCCACATCAGTCTTGATCGACCTCTACCTCTTCTTAGATTTCTAGTATATCTTAAAATTCCACTACAAACCGGTGCCTCAGGAGGCCTCCATTGGAGGTGTCCAAACCATCCCAATCGATATTGAATAAGCTTCTCTTCAATTGGTGCTACACCTACCCTATCACGTATATCATAATTGTAGATGCTATCCCACCTTGTGTGACCATAAATCCACCGTAGCATCCGCATCTCTACTACACTCATCTTCTGTATATGTTCTTTTTTAGTCGTCCAACATTCTGTTTCATATAGCATCGTGGGTCTAATTGCCGTCCTATAGAACTTACCTTTTAATTTTTGGAAATTTTTTTGTCACATAGGACATCAGATACTTAGCGCCACTTCACCCATCTCGCTCTTATCATGTGGCTTATGTCTTCATGAATCTCATCGTTTCACTGTAGTATCAATTCCAAATAATGAAATGTATCCTTCCTAGGCATTACTTGTCCGTCCAGTCTAACATCTCTATCATCTGCTCTGGCACCGCTGAAGTCACATCTCACATATTCAATTTTAGTCCTACTAACTCTAAACCCCTTTAATTCTAAGGTCTTCCTTCATAACTCCAAATTCCTATCAACACCTATTCTACTCTCATCAACTAATGCAAAACAATCTTTTTACATGGGCACAGCCCTAGGCTATTTATAGGGCACACAGGCACAACCAAGAAAATAATGACAGACTTGGCTTCAACTTCTAGTTGAACTCTTCTAACGCCATGCACGCACATGTGAGAATTCAATCGATCTCCTAATACAAGCAAAAAATAATAGATAAATAAAAGAACTAAGACTAATTAACTTACTTAGACCCTTATTAGTATCGAACCCGCAAGAAACTCATGTACAGTCTGTACTCGCTGACTGCTTGGCCCCTTGCTGTGCATAGTCTTGAACTCAAGCATGCATGCACTGTGTTGTCCTATGTTGGAAATAATCTTATTTATAAGTTATATTCAAGGTTTGGTCATGGTCGAAATCAAGTAGTCAAACTCGTGTTGAAGTTATAGTCGAAGTCGAGTTGTAGTCGGAGTCGGAATCGAGTTGTAATCGTAGCCGTAACCCGAGCAGAAGTCGTAGATCCGGGTATAAAAAGGGGTGAAGTCATGTAACAAGAGGCACACCGAAAAGGCAAGAAAAATGTGAGAAAAGAGGAGGAAAAGAAATAAAGAGAAGAGGAGGACAAACTATCGAGTATCGACTTCATCATGTTCTCGTAGATGTGGTAGTAAAACGACTAACGATCACAACCACGACATCGCAGACGTGGTCAGAAGGCGTTACGATCACGGCAAACCAGAAGTAGACGTGGTCGAAGGGCGATACGACCACAACAGAAGGAACTGAACATGGTCGGGAGGTGCTACGACCACGACAGTGCAAGGTGAACGTACGTGGTCGGTAGGAGTTACGACCACATTGTGGAGAAGTGAACGTGGTCGGAAAGGGCTTCGACCACATTGTAAAGAACTAAACATGGTCGGGAGGTGCTACGACCATGGCAGTGCAAGGTAAACGTGGTCGGTAGGAGTTACGACCACGTTGTGGAGAAGTGAACGTGGTCGAAAGGTGCTTCGACCACGTTGTAACGAGGTGAACGTGGTCGGAGCGGGATTCGACCACATTGTGAACCATTGAACGTGGTCGGAAGGGGGTTCAACCATGTTGTGAGGAAGTGAATGTGGTCGAAAGGGTGTTTCGACCACAGTGAACAGTGATCGGTAGAATCACTGCGTGGTCTAGGGAGCTACGACTATGGTAATTCAAGCAAGGTCGAAGGAAGGGCAGTCTAGCGACAGAGAACGTGGTCGAAACTTCAGCTGATATAACGTGAACGTGATCGAAGGAGCTATAACGTGGTTGAAACGACTGTCTATGTAGTCGTAAGACCGACAGAGTGGTCGTAACGCCGCGGGAGGTGGTTGTAGCCTCTCATTGTAGCGGTCGGAAAGGTCCTAGAGCAGTTGTAAGGATTACAACATCCTAGGCGAACACTTGCACACACATCCACTTGGCCGCATGCCCGTGTTGCACATGCCCATGATACCAGATTGTACTCAAGGCAAAAAGTGTGTCATATATGATAGCTCAATCCTTCACTCGAGCTTATAATGGATTACTCAATTGTGATTAACTCCCTAACCACATTTAGTATGGCTATGCACTTTCTTAATCCAACTACTTTGAGGGGCTAGAGATATCTATCCCATTATATAGGAGGGGAAATTCCATCTTGATTCTCATATTCCACTATATGTTTCATAGTAAACCCGAAAGTTACCTTTATAACCACCCAGTTATGGAGTAGTGCTTGGCAACTCTTGAGTAAACTATTACACACAAAGAAAATTATGACAATTTCAGGTCTAAGGATCCTATATACACTATAAATGAGACCAACCTATAACACTTAATAATATAATAATCTCGCAGTGTCTCATGGTAGGTCAATCCAACACAATGTTCTTTAATATGTATCCACATTATTGATTTGATATCCTCATATTCATGATCCGTGAAACATGATCATCAACCAATACATGTGTTGATATATAAATTATAATTGTCTTATATAATGATATAAGATCTATGATAATTCAGAATAGCATCAAAACAAGAATAAAGTATTCTACGAATAAGTCACATACTTATTGATCAATACGAAAAATATTTTTTCAAGGGACAATAACATATTATTTAAAATATTATACATATAGAAGTGTTATACTCATCTCTATGATTATCTCTAGTGCATATCAGTAACATAGATAGCTCTCCTACCTGGGCTTGCCATGTGAGATGCAGTTGTGCATGCGTTGCAAAGTTGTACTGGACAGGTTTACAGGACACAAACTGATCATAGCAAATATATACCCAGAGGAGTGTAAGCAGTGGAGAGATAGTAGTACGATAGTGGCTGTCGATTGTTGGTTTAGTCGATCGGTTTCATTCTTCTTCTGCTGTCGGTCCTATGTTACTTCCAATAGTTCCTTCGAAGGCACTGTTTGTTTTCTACTAGTCCTCCTGTACTTGTTTGTTTTTTCTTATCTTAATGCAAACGCATACAATTCTCTTGTGTATTCTCGAAAAGTAGCTATATATGTCCGACTATTGGGGTGGTAAGGAGATTGACGAGGAGAGCGCGAAGAACATCTTGACATGGCTAAAATGAAAGGCATATCCTATGCAATAGTGGTGGTGATTGCATATATCGGATATATATGTTGTCAAAATGAAAATTAACCATGAACACAATAGCAAGTTAAAGCTAAATTCACACCACCGTTTTACGAGTACGAATTAACGTACTGGCCGGTCAATATAGAGGGTATATATAAAGTAAATAGTACTAAACAATAATGGAGCGAGCCCTTTAATTTCCTTCAAATTTGCATTACTCATGTTGTATAGAGGGGGATAAATTCTCAAGAGCATCCATGCATGCCCAGAACACAAGACAACATATAGCCAAAACAATACTGCTACTGAGACTGAGACAGAACATATAAACTAGTAGCACTTTGTAGGTTGAGCGTTTATGATATTCTCCAGATACATCTTGGTCTCTTGCCATTGCCGATCAAGTTGTTGACGCGCTAGTTGAGACGATGGGGTGTTGGTGCAGTAGTGCACGAGTAGCTGGATCAAGGAGAAGGGAGGGAATTTATCGATGAAGCCGAATCCTTCAATAACGTCCGAGATCCTCTCCTCTTTTTGGTCCTTGAGGTCATACATGTAGATGGCAAAGGCTCCATGTTGATCTCTATCCACGTAGAAGATGCAGTTGCCGTCAATGGAAGGGAACTTATCAGAATCAACAGACAGGCACCTGTCGCCGAGGAAGAGAGCACGGCTACCGATGCATCTGGTCGGCTCGATCAACTTCCTCTCGGCGTCCACCCTGAAAACCTCCACGCTACGGCTTGCGCGTTGATGACGGACGAGCAGCATCTCCCCGGCAGATTCCACCAAGTAGAAACAAGGATCCGGGTACATCTCAGGAGGAGAGGAGAAGACGATGCTGCTCAGCAGAGCGGTCATCTGCTGATCGGCAATGCCCCATATGCTGCGTACCTTGTCCAGCATGCTGTGGTACTCCACCACGCCGAAACGCTCGGCGTCGGGCTCGGCCGAGTACGCCGTACCGAGTTGGCCACGGAGCAAGACCAGGGTGGGTGAAGGGCCAGCCTGCAGATACGCAGTAGCTTGAAACACGGGACTAGCAGGCGCGGGCGCCATGAAACGAAGGGAGGAAGCCGTGAAAGGGTTGACGACGCGCGCGGCGTGCGGAGGGCTCCTGTCCGCCAGGACGAGGAGGCCGCCGGTGCTGGTGATGAAGTAGTATTCCCCGAGGCGTGGAAGGTCCTTGCGGAGGAAGCGGCCGGTGGTGGTGTTGAGGAAGAGGCGGGAGGTGTCGCCGGCGCTGCTCCCGCCGCGGGTCTTGTTCTCGTCGAGCATGGCCCACTGCCGGGGCTGGAACCGGGGGTCAGCCGGGCTGGCCTTGGGGTCGTCGGTGGCTGAGCGCCAGCTCCGGCAGGCGGCGCGCAGGTCCATGAAGTAGTCGATGTCGTCGGTGGCGAGGAGGCAGTCGCCGACGAGGCGGACGAGGTCCGATGGAAGCGACGACCAGAGCGCCATTGCAGCTAGGCTAGGCTCTTCCTTGGTTTTGGCGTGGATCGAGCGAGCAGAAGGGAACCTTGCGCTTGTGCTGTTGGTGGCGGCGTAGGTGCAGTGCAGGAGAACATTTTGGTGCTGCCTTGGTACAGCTTTTCTGATGAATATAATGCTCTTAAATAGGAACATATCTGCGGCGGCGTATTTTAGCAAGGGAAGGGACGCAAGTGCTTGGATCGAAGCAGGAGACAGTTTCCGAGTAGCCGATTTTAGAGAGTCAGTTTCCGGGCAGGATTTTGATCCATTGTCCGATCAGGATTCTTATTTGTATAGGACTAGTATTTGCCATGTTTCATGTATTACTGCTACTATAAATTGAATAGAGAACAGAGAACAAAATTGCCCCACAAAAATCATTGTCTTTGCATCCTCCGTTCTGAATTTCCTGAATTGTGCCAGACATGCTACAGTGCGCGGAAATCTGAATGTGTGCTTCAGGTTCAGACTTCAGTTTTTCCAGCGTTCGGTTTTTAGGGATTAGAGCACTGCGGCATTGGTCTGAAGACTTTTAGCCTTCAATTTGGTATCAGAGCTACGGTTCAACAACCAGACCAATATCAATCGTTGTCCACGGCGAAGCGGCGCGAGAGAGCGGCAATGGGATGTTTTCTTACCCGCAGCTCACGGCAACCAACTACACTAGTTGGGTGATCCGAGTGCAAGCAGTGATGGAGGATCAAGGCATCTGGGAAGCGATCGAGCTGGTGGCCGGGGAGGTCGTCGACGTGAGGAAGGACAAGAAGGCGAGGTCGCATCTTCTCCAAGCGCTCCCGGAAGACCTCTTGATGCAAGTTGCCAAGAAGAAAATTGATGTGGCCAAGAGTGTGAGCATTACATTTATTTGTGCTTCATCGATGCAATCTGAAGTTACAAGGCTTAGTAGTGCTGAATTGTGCAAGGAGAAAGAAGCCATCGGTTATAGGAGAGAAGAATACCTTAGTTTGCGCGGATGCTTATGTGATTCCTCCTTTACGCAGTACAAACAAGACAACAATGCATAGAATTAGAGGTGTGGATGGAGAAGAAAGAAAGTTAGTTTGGCTAAAGAGGAAGACACAAGATCAATCAAGTTCTCGTGATTGCAGTTCTGTCCACAAAGTTCATGAAGTTCTCAATGTTAATTGTGAGGTTCTAAGGCACACAAAATACATATTTCGAAAGCTAATGAAGTCTACTTTTCAACAAATCAAATGGCACTTGATTTGGAGCTTTCTACACAAAGTTATGGCAATTTCATTGGAAGCTGCACGAGCTGTCCGGAGAGACGCGCGAGACTTGCCAAACATAAGGAGTCCGAGTATTGCAATACAAGTAAGGGTAAAATCCGACCACACCATGGATTTCTAAAGGTTGAGATGAATTCCTTTTCAGGTTCCAAATGGATTTGGAAGCCCCTTGAACAAGATAACAAAACATATAAATATTTGAAACCGATTCCGACTCGGATTGGGACAGCGGGCAAGACCAATACTAAAATGTCCATAACTTTCACAAACGGAGTCCGATTTGACCGTTCTTGGACTCGTTGGAAAGCTATTTTGAAGCCCCACACAATGGATGTGGTTCCAGTCACGGAATCCTCACGGTCAAGTCGCAAATTGAGAGAGAAACCAAAGGTAGCAGTTTAGGTATTTCCTTTTTAGTTTGTATTGGAGTTTGTTTCGGCCTTAGGCCAAATATTGCATGAGTTGTAATCAAGGCCGTGCATTGTGCACCAATATAAGGCCAAGGCCTTAGCCCCATTGTAACGGAGGCTATGATGTGATAAGTTTTTAGACTCGTGAAATAAAGTAGAAAATTGCCATGATGGTTGGTGGCGGCCAGATTGCGTGATTGCAAGGTTTTCTCGTTTGGAGTTCGCGGAGTTGGAGCAAGGAAAAAAAATAGGAGATTCTTGAGATTGCCCATTGAATGTACAAGGTTCATCTCTTCTAATTCGTGTCTTCTTGCTGAATTCACGGTTTGGGGAGTTCGGCGGATTGCTTTTAGTGTGCGCCTTGCATACTAGTGCAAATTGCCCTTATCAATATTGTTTGCTGCATCAAGACAAGGAGAAGACTCTATCCAAGGAGAAGGAACCTCGCTGATCGTACCGAGAAAGATCGGGCCATCCCTACGTATCAACTAATCCTTAGTTGGTTCGCAAGCAAGGCAGTCGTTCCCAGCGGCAATAGCATACAGGGCAGAGAAGCCGCTACATGCTGATCATTGCGGACCAATTACTCCTTCAAGCATCGAAGGAAACAGTTAGTTCATGCTAATCGTTGATGATTACTCGAGGTGGATATGGCTGTTTGTGATCAAGATGAAGGATCAAGCCTCCTCGGTGTTCAGAAAGTTCAGATTACAGATCGAGAACACAAGCGAGCGACGGATCAAGGTATTGAGGGCAGATCGCGGTGGCGAATTTCTGTCAGCTGAGTTCAATCGAGTCTGTGAGGAGGCAGGAATCGAAAGACACCTCACGGCACCATACACGCCACAAAAAAATGGCATGGTAGAACAGAGAAATAGGACCATGATGGCAATGGCAAGGTCGCTACTCAAAAGTATGAATGTGCCGGGAAGGTTCTGGGGGGAGGCGGTGAGACATGCAGTATATTTGCTGAATCGGCTACCGACCAAAATACTGGGAGAATGCACCCTGTTTGAAGCCTGGAACAGCAGAAAACCGCACCTGGGACACCTCCGCGTGTTCAGTTGCACGGCATACGCAAAGGTGACGACGCCACATTTGAAGAAGTTGGATGACTGAAGCCAGCTGATGGTATATCTTGGCATCGAGGATGGCTGCAAGGCGCATCGTCTGTTTGATCCAAGGCGTTGGAAAATCATGTCAACTGTTATGTGAAATTTGAAAAGAAACTGCAGCGGAGCTGGAATATAGGTGCAAGCAGTAGTGATCCTTCAGATTTCATCGATGAAGGGGAAAACGGCACAACACTGACGGTCAGCGAATTTGTGCCACCTGGAATTGGACCTGCAGGTGAACCAGCGCCTGAAACACACCTCCACCCGTTGTCTTCATCGACATCAACGCCTTACGAGGTGACACCGGAAGATCCAGCATCCAGGGCGTACGCTGCGGCACATATGGAGGATTTTCCCCAAATCCCGCCACCAGTTCAGTAATGAGGACGCCCACTTGATTGTCGGCAGGAAATCTGGTCACACCCAACTCGGCCATGACCACATCGCCATCAAGCGAGAATAACAGCGCCGAAGAGGGACATGTTCGGTATCGACATATCAATGACATCATGAGAGATGCTCAGAGCATACAGTTTGACGATGAAGACACAGATGAAGAAGTCTTGCTTATAGAGACGGAGGAGCCATCTTGTTACCTTGAAGCCGCTGGGCAGCAAGTCTGGGAAGACGCCATGGCAAACAAAATCGAGTCCATTGAAAGAAACAAGACTTGGTCACTCACGGAACCACCGGTTGGACACAAACCAATTGGGCTCAGGTGGGTCTACAAATTGAAGAAGAACATAGACAGAGAAGTGATCAAGCACAAAGCGAGACTAGTCGTGAAAGGCTATGTGCAAATGTTCCTTCGACTTCGAAGAGGTGTTTGCACCGGTTGCTAGATTAGACACCGTTCGAGTCATCCTTGCAATCGCTGCAAATCAGGGTTGGCAAGTGCACCATCTTGACGTCAAGTCCACTTTCTTGAATGAGGAACTCGAGGAAGAAGTATATGTTGCTCAGTTGGAAGGATTCACAGTGAAGGACAAGGAACATTTGGTGCTCAAATTGAGTAAAGCACTCTACAGACTCCAGCAGGCGCCACGGGCATGGAACACGTGACATGACAGGAGTTTGAAGCAGCTTGGCTTTGCAAGATGTGCTCAAGAACAAGCTATGTACACAAGGGGAACAAACCGGGTAGAAGTCATTGTCGGTGTTTACGTTGACGACCTCATTGTGACAGGTGAAGATCCGGACGAGATTGAAAGATTCAAGCAACATATGATGTCTGAATTTGAAATGAGTAACCTCGGATTACTCAGTTACTATCTCAGGATCGAAGTCAAACAAAGGGAAGAAAGCATCACAACAAGCAAGAAGCTTATGCCAAGAAGTTGCTTACAAAGTTTGGGATGATCGATTGCAATCCCACGAAAATCACCATGGAACTGAGGTCACAGCTAAACAAGGATCCGGACGGAGAACTGGTGGATGCCACGCAGTATCGAAGTGCCATTGGTTATCTCAGGTATCTACTTCACATCTGGCTAGACTTGTCGTTTGCAGTCGGTGTGTTATGTAGATTCATGGAAAAGCCCACAGTGATGCATCACAAAGCGGTTAAGCAGGTTCTTCCATACGTGAAAGGGACATTGAGCTATGGTCTTGTGTATCCCAGAGAAGGGGATGCAGAAGTAATCACCGGGTACACAAATAGTGATTTGACCGGAGACAACGACACGAAGAGTACCAGAGGCATGGCATTCTATGTCAATGATTGCTTAGTGTCCTGGAACTCTCAAAAGCAAAGAACAGTTGATCTGTCAATGTGTGAGGCTGAATTCATGGCAGCAACGGCGGTAGCAAGCCAGGCATTATGGCTTAAAAGTCTGCCGGGAGAGGTGACCGGGAAAAAGTATGAAGCAGTGAAGTTATTTGTTGATAACAAATTGGCGATTGCATTAATGAAGAATCCCGTATTTCATGGACGCAGCAAACATATCGATATGAGGTTTCACTTCATTCGGGAATGTGTCGAGAAGCGACAGATTGTTGTGGAGTTTGTATGCACAGACGAGCAACGAGCCGACTTATTGACAAAGGCTTTGCCTGCAGCAAAGCTAGCAGCGTTGAGACACCAGCTTGGTGTTCGTGATCTTGGGACGCATAAGGATTAAGGGGGAGTATGTTGGGTTTAATCCTAAGCATCCCTCTATGGAAAGGAAGAAGCAGAAGAACTCTGAACGGCAATGGCAGAGGAAGTTTGTCAGGAAGCAGGAGACAGTTTCCGAGTAGCCGTTTTTAGAGAGTCAGTTTCCGGGCAGGATTTTGATCCATTGTCCGATCAGGATTCTTATTTGTATAGGACTAGTACTTGCCATGTTTCATGTATTACTGCTACTAAATTGAATAGAGAACAGAGAACAAAATTGCCCCACAAAAATCATTGTCTTTGCATCCTGTGTTCTGAATTTCCTGAATTGTGCCGGACATGCTACAGTGCGCGGAAATCTGAATTTGTGCTTCAGGTTCAGACTTCAGTTTTTCCAGCGTTCGGTTTTCAGGGATTAGAGCAGTGCGGCATTGGTCTGAAGACTTTTAGCCTACATATTTAAGCAAGGAAGGGACGCAAGTGCTTCGATCGAACGTTACGAGCTGCGCATGCATGCATGGACGTTGCGCGTCGCTAGCTGTGCGCTGCTGGTATGTTTGGCCTGCTTAATTGCGCGATCGATCGAATGGAATGGAATGCCGCACATTTTACACACCGCGCCAAGTGCGGACATACATACATACATACATACATACATACATACATACATATATATATATATATATATATATATATATATATATATATATATATATATATATATATATATATATATATATATATATATATATATATATATATATATATATATATATATATATATATATATATATATATATATATATAGTAGGTAATTTGCTAGCCTAGGCGGTGCTGTACTTAATTAAGGCTAGCCTGTCTTGTTTAAGTGAAACACGGTTTGGCGCTTCTCCCACCCGATGTGAGTAAGGGGACAGGCCCAGACTTTCTCCCGTGCTTGGAAAGGTATGCGAACCATTTATTAGTTGTAATCCAATCCAGTGATCCACAATTAAAGGTATATATACAAAGGTACTCAAAACTGTTGGGCAGATATTAACATACATAATTAGATGGAAGGTTAGATAAGTAATTTGTGCCCTGTTATTGGCTTACAGATTAGGTCGGTCACGTATTAACTTAAATCATGTGTCCAGGCAGCCAAGGTGGAAGCGGTCAGTGGAGGGTGCAGGTGAGCAGACTCGTGGATGCTGGGATGGCAGGACAGGGAGGCGACCAGGCGTGGCAGCGGCCAGAGGTTGGTTGTCGAGTAACGTAAAAGCTAGGCGTGAAAACAGATCGGATAGTTTTCGCCGGATTCGGACGGATACGGATACGGATGGTGTCGGATCAGATTTTTTTCGGATAGTTCTCGGATCGGATACGGATATGAATACAGTAAGCATAGTATCCATCGAATACGGATACGCATTATCCGGATAATACAAAAACGGATATCCGAGGGAAGGGGAGGGATTTTAATTTTAATTTTTGATTTTTGGATTTCAGAAAAGTCTGGGAAATTCATTTAAGCTCAGAAAAATATGAAATAAACTCCAAAAATTCCAGGAAAATCCACAGAAGTTTCTGGTGACATTTTGGACTTAATGCAAATATTTCCAACTAATGTTGGTATTTAATTTTCATACTTAAAAATAATTTTTAATTTCAAAAGTAGACCTTTAAACTCCAGAAAATCCAGGAAACCAAATAAATGCCAAATAACTCCAAATAATTAATTTAAAGTAGGATTTTTATAGAAAATCAAAATATCATTTTATTTAATGTCTTTTTTTTGGGTCTTCACTTAATTTACTTTTCAAATCAGGCTTTTTCAAAAACAGAAAATCCAGGGCAAAACCCAAAAATAAAATTTAGGCAACAAAAATACTTATTTTAATTTAAATTTTATTTTAATTAAATTTTATTTATTTATTTTTATTTTAATAAAAACTTGGGCTGTTACAACTTGATGGATGAAATGGAGGAATGAAATGTTCTTATGTTTGTTCAAATTGCTATCATGTCATCAGGTGTATTCCAAGAATTGCACGTTGTTGTTACTTATGTAGTTATGTTATGATCGACTATTGAGTATATTTTCATTGTGGATGAAAAGACTATGCTTGTTTAGATTTCATGAATGTTTTGACAAGATGAACTATTTACGTATTTTCGTTAATTTTGGATGTATAGTTTAAGAGGTTTTCATGTTCCGATAAATATTCGTAACCGCATTCGTTTCGATCCGTATCTGTATTCGATATTATTCGTATTTGTATTCGTATTTGAGTTATCCGTATTCGTATCCGTATCGAAAAAAAATATGAAAACAAATATGGTAGAGGCATTATCCGTCCGTATCCGATCCGTTTTCACCCCTAGTAAAAGCTATATGGTGTACGAGTAATTTACATGTTTTTTCACTAAATAGATTTACTTGATTACAGTAATCTAAGGCACTCTAAGGCAGAAAGGGCTTGGCGACGGACGACAGGAATTGTGAGATCTATTAGGCTTATGAAGCAAGCTCACTAGCATAAAAAGGGTTTGCAATGGCGACCTCTGGTCAAGCATATTGGCGCCGTGAAGCATAATATACACACTATGTATGATGCATTTACATGGTCATCAGTTACACATAATCTGAAAAGTTTACTTAGTCAAGAACAGTGGTGGAACCGGCACCGGAGCAGCTTCCCCAAGTCCGCTGGAGGCAACTAGGGACCATGGATGTTGAAGGCAATCTGAGTCTGCAAGAAGCAATTAAGTATTTCATTGTTTTATCCGATGGTGGCGGTCATGTGCTGCTCGTGAAGGAGCTGGTAGGCCACGAAAGACGATGAACAATCAAGGGTGAGGTGTCGATGAGTCATGGTAGGCCACTGATCATATGCCTGACTTGTTTCATCTAAAATAATGGTGCAATCAAAATTGGAGGGTGCTATTCATGTTGATGAAAAAATTACAGTCAAGAAGAGGCAAGCTCCTAAGATTACCCCAAAGCCGAGGACGGCTTTGCTTCAAGAAGGGGAGGATGATGTGGCACCAAGTAGAACTACAACTTTGGTTAGTGCTTGCAGTTCTGTAAACAATGTTCAAGAAGTTTTGAATGCTAATTCTGAGGTTTATAATGTGCACAAAATATATTTTTGGAAAGCTAATGAAGTCTACTTTCCAACGAATCAAACGGCACTTGATTTGGAGCTTCCTACACAAAGTTATGGCATTTCATTGGATGCTGCATGAGCTGTCCGGAGAGACGCGCGAGACTTACCAAACATAAAGAGTCCGAGTATTGCAATGTAATTAAAGGTAAATCCGACCACACCATTGCTTTCTAAAGGTTGAGAAGAATTCCTTTTCAGGTTCTAAACAGATTTGGAAGACTCTTGAACAAGAAAACAAAACATATAAAGATTTGAATCCGATTCAGACTCGAATCGGGACAGCTGGCAAGACCAATACTAAAACGTCCATAACTTTCACAAACGGAATCCGATTTGGGCGTTCTTGGACTCGTCGGAAAGCTATTTCGAAGCCCCATACAATGGACAAGGTACCAGCCACGAGATCCTCATAGTCACATCACAAATTGAGAGAGAATCCGGTTTTTAGTTCGTATTAGAGTTTATTTCGGCCTTAGACCAGGTTGTGTGTGAGTTTTAGTCAAGGCCATGCATTGTGCATCAATATAAGGCCAGGGCCTTAGCCCCGTTGTAACTTAAGCTATGAATTGAGAAATAGAAACCAGAAAATCACCATAGTTTGGTGGCCATTCTTGGCATGTTCTTGAGATTTCCATCGAGAAATTGCTCTTGGTGTGTTGAATCCAATTGTGGTGTTGGATTCTACTCATTGAAACTTCGGTTTCTCTACCCTTCATTCACGTGCTGCGATGTGCGTGGGAGAAGGCTTATCTTGGAGGTGTATGCTGTTCTTGGGTTTGCAAGAACCTTAGAACAAGGAGGGCATCCAACAAGGCGTATCGTGAAAGATCAGGGCCAAAGCAACGTGGTTCAGCTTGCTTGCTCGGTGGAGAAATTGAGTGTTTCAAGTGCAAGGGAAGAGGTCATATGATGCGTGATTGTCCAAATCAATGAAGAATGCTTCTCACTAAAGATGGCTATGCTTCAACAAGTTCTAGTAGTGATTCTGAAAGTGAAAAATCCGACGATTCCAAGAAGGATGTTGTCTATTGTGATCTAGAATTGAATGGTGTTAATCTTTTGGTCCGAAAGGTGCAAAGTAAAGAATCTGAAATAAAAGGACAACGGTGGAGTGTTTTCCAAGCAAAGTGCAAGATCAAAGATAAAGCATGCAAGTTGATCATAGATGGTGGAAGTTATACCAATGTGATTAGCAAAGATTTGGTGTACGCTTTAGGGCTATCCACGTGGAGGCATCCTCAACCACATCATGTGGAGTGGCTACACAACTCCGGAAGGCTAAAGATCACTCACAAGGTGCGGGTTCCGTTTGTCATTGGTGATTATGTTGACAAGGTGGATTGCGACGTAGTTCTAATGGATGCATGTGGGTTATTGTTGGGAAGACTATGGGAATATGATTGCAATGCTACGCATGAGGGCCGGTCCAACACACACACTTTTGTACATGGGGGAAAGAAGCATGTGCTGAAACCAAAATTGGAGGGTGCTATTTATGTTGATGAAGAAATTACAGCCAAGAAGAGGCAAGCTCCCAAGATTACCCCAAAGCCAAGAATGGCTTTGCTTCAACGAGGGGAGGATGATGTGGCACCAAGTAGCACTACAACTTTGGTTAGTGCTTGCAATTCTATGCACAATGTTCAAGAAGTTTTGAATGCCAATTCTGAGGTTTATAATGTGCACAAAATACATTTTTAGAAAGCTAATGAAGTCTACTTTCCAATGAATCAAACGGCACTTGATTTGGAGCATCCTACACAAAGTTATGGCAATTGCATTGGATGCTGCACGAACTGTCCAGAGAGACGTGCGAGACTTACCAAACATAAAGAGTCCGAGTATTGCAATGCAATTAAGGGTAAAATTCGACCACACCATAGCTTTCTAAAGGTTGAGAAGGATTCCTTTTTAGGTTCCAAACGAATTTGGAAGCCCCTTGAACAAGAAAATAAAACATATAAAGATTTGAATCCGATTCAAACTCGGCTCGGGACAGCTGGCAAGACCAATACTAAAACGTCCATAACTATCACAAACAGAATCCGCTTTGGACATTTTTGGACTCGTCATAAAGCTATTTCGAAGCCTCATACAATGGACAAGGTACCAGCCACGAAATCCTCATAGTCACATCGCAAATTGAGAGAGAATCCGGTGATAGTAGTTTAGATATTTCCTTTTTAGTTCGTATTGGAGTTTGTTTCGGCCTTAGGCCAGGTTGTGCGTGAGTTTTAGTCAAGGCCATGCATTGTGCACCAATATAAGACCAGGGCCTTAGCCCCATTGTAACTTAGGGTATGAATTGAGAAATAGAAACCAGAAAATTACCATGGTTTTGTGGCCATTGTTGGCATGTTCTTGAGATTTTCATCGAGAAATTGCTCTTGGTGTGTTGAATCCAATTGTGGTGTGTGTGTGGGAGAAGGCTTATCTTGGAGGTGTATGCTGTTCTTGGGTTTGCAAGAACCTTTGAGTAAGGAGGGCATCCAACAAGGCGTATCATGAAAGATCAGGGCCAAAGCTACGTGGTTCAGCCAGCTTGCTAGGTGGATCCGCATCAGTGGCTGACGCCAAAGGCTCTCTATCGAACCCAAAAAATTAATTCTGAACACATGTGTTGATTGTGCTAGTCCCATGATTAGTACTTAGAACACATATTACAACATTGTATCACATCTGTACATGCATGAATAAACAAAGTATCATATAATGTTAAACTTTTGACATAGCGAACATAGATTTATATAACTAAGTTTTTGACAAAAAGGTCGACCGGCCAAATAGTTCTCATATCAAGTAAATAGAAGAGAAAAATAATGATTAATGAGAAAAAAAATTCCAGAAAGCATGTCATGGCTCACCATAGTCAACTAACTGGAGTTAAACCTTAATTAGCAAATGACATCGTCTTTGCCGATATCCACAACGTGAAAGTAACCGATCTGGAAATCTCACTCTTATTGCTCTAATAGTGTTCAACAAGCAACTGTTAGAATGAAATCGTACTTTGTAAGACTTTGTAACAAAAGTATATAGTATATTTGTCCAATCTAGTTTACTTTACAAAAAGATGCTTTTATTTGAGATAATGAATAATGGATTGCAAACAAAAGTTATAAAGGCAATTGATATTTGATATAAGGTAATAAGTAAGATAAGCATAAATAACAACTAGCTCTCTATAGTCATGAGCAAGGACTTTTGAAACATGCTCGTGACAAAGTTTCAAAAGTGGATACACTACAACACAAAATATTTGAGCCAAGAATTCAATTTTGAATTCAAATAATATTTAAAACTCAGAAATGGAATTTAAGACCAAAAATCAAATTCCAATTTTGCTAGCACTCTCCTTCTTTCTTTATTTCTTCCTTTCACTGTCATGGGGGCCACCCCCTCCCTCTCTTTCTATCTCCTGCCTTCTACTCCCTTGTGCTGCACACAACCGAGTCGATTGACACGCGCGCATCGTGCACATGAGCACGCTCACACCAACTGCACCCTAGCCACACTAGTTGAGCCACCTATGCCGCACACGCACACGCCTGCGCTTGCCACTCCCACACTACGCCGCCCTCCACTGTTGAGCAATAGTGTCACATTGCATCACATGCCTTTTTAAGCCCTGCCTCAACCCCATTCCCCTCTCTTCATCCTTCTCCCCCTCCAAAGACGATTTTCGCCCAAGCCTGTGTTGTGCCCGCGTTGGCTGCCACACTTCCTCGTGTCGAAACATGTTCCCGAGGATCCTCATCATTTCCCCTCGGTCAATTTCATGATCCTTCCACTAGAGCTCACCATGCTGGCTTCTTCCTCCATTCCTCAATTTCATGATCCCTCCATTGGCTCCTCCCTCTGATTCCTCCCTCTTGGAGCACCCCTATCTCCTCCCACCATTGGTCATAGCTCTCCATCGCCCCGAGCACCTTCTCCATGGCAACCTCCCTGCATCACCGTTGGCTCCCATCACTGGATTGCCTCGACGCCTCTCTAGTCAACCCAACCACCACAGTGAGTTTACTAGGCTCCACTCGTGCTCGTGCTCCTCTCATCCCCCCTCTGTCCCTCTCGACCGCTGCCACCTTGTTTCTTCCTCATGTCTAGCTGCCATGTCTTGCCACCTGCGCTCCTTCGCTTTCGCCCCGGCCCATGTTGTCACCTCCCTTTGCTTCCTAACTCCTCTAGTATTCATTTTTTTGTTGCCACCACTCCGCCATGCTCGCCTCGATGTTGGTGAAGCAAGGGCGGCGGCGCAAGACTCCGCTGTGCTCGCCTTACCGCTGGCAAACCCGTTAGAGTCTTGTGCCACCGCCCCCATATTTCCTCCATTATGTTCTACTCAACTCTACTTGTTTTGTTCCACCGAAGCAGCCTCCCCTCTTTATCTCTATCTCACTGACTAAACTGTGGGCCCACTTGAATTAGAATTTGAATTGATGCAGGTAGTTTAATTAATTTAAATTAAAGAAAGATTATGCAAAATAAAGATGAATATATTCAAAATATCATGAGGGTCCTTTTTCAAATAAATAATTAAGCTTTTTAAGATAATCATTTAAATAGTATGTCAATAACATTTAACCGAAAATAGCAAACTCTCAATAAGACTTACCTATAAATATAACTAGGTCCCAACAAAAGATACTTTGAATTAAATATTAATTAGATGCTAATATTTTATAAATTCAAATGTTAACTTAAGGCACTATTAAAATATAAGTTTGCGTAGATAAAAATGATAGAAAATACAATTTGCATAAATGAAGAGAATAATCTTTATTATGATAATAGAATAAGGTTTATGTAACTCAAAGATACGTTGATATTAAATCTTGATCAGTTGTATGACAACAAGGGCTAGAAAATTAATTAGAGGTTAGTACTAACTATTGCATGATTAAATTATGAAAAGCATGATAAAATCGATTTTATAACTTGAGACAATTTTATTAGATAATAATATTAAAACCCTCCCAACAACTTGCAATATAATTCCAAACCAAATATAATTAAATGAATAATAAATTGAGCTGCCTTATTAAGATAATTAGCCAATGTGCCATGGTCACTTAAAATAAAATGTGCATTTAAATTAAAGTTTGTGATTAAAATATAATCTTTCCATCAAAATCAAATTTAAAAATGGTTATGTTAAAATGCATTTTTGCTCAAATAATAGTTGTCCTATCATTATCTCTGGATTTAAAATCATCGATGATAATTAGGAATAGTTAGTATACCAATGATATTTATTTCAAGCCACAACCTTAAAAGAAAACCCTACTAGAATATATCTTCTTGTTCCTATAACGCAAGGACCGTTCGTCATTAACAACAATTTTACTAATTGGAAAATGATAAATTGTGTGCGTAGTAGCAATTCGGTTAAAAACTAAACCCCACATTTTGAATTAATCATTTGATTAATTGGCAATTAGAACCTCAAAATAATATTGCATCTTGAATTGCTATAAATATGAACCCTAAGATTAATTCGATAAATTAAACCTATACAAATCATATGTAGAACTCGCGCCATAATATTTAAATGGTAACACTCGAAAATAATACCTAGTACTCCGGGTAAACTCTTACATCTGTTTGTAGGTCTAACCTAACTCATGGATCTTTCTTAACAAATATATATAGCAATAAAAGAAGCCATTAAATTAAAGATCAAGCCCTAGTATTCCTCAATTGGCTATGTCTAGCCATCTTTGAATCTAAGTGGAATATTCCTATGCATATTTCTTCATCATTGATCCTTCTTTGTTTTCCTTCTTGACAAGGTTTCTCTGCCATTTCTCTTCGCTCAAACTTCACTTGGCTTTGTTAAACATCCCACACTTGCTAAACTTTATCTCATATCACCAACTCGATCACAATAAAACTTAATTAAACTCATTTTGGATTTATTTTGACATTTGAAATTCTTTTGGACTTATTTGGTTTTCATTTATTGCACAATTAGAAATTGAAGTCTTGAAGAAGCAACAGTTCGAACAGGATTAAGATCCGAGTAACGACGAAGACCAAGAGTTAAGGACTAGGGGTGCAAACGGGTCGGATTCGGACGGATATTGTTGTTACCATATCCTAACCCATATGTTTTTCTCCGGATTCAGTACCAATCGGATTCGGTACCAATCGGATTCGGTGCCGGATTGGTCGGGATTAACCCGACCCGTTTGCACCCCTACTTGTTTGTAAGGAATGCATGCAAGACAAAGAAATGGAGTAGGAGGACGATCATCAAGAACTTGATGTTACTACTTAATAGCTGATGTGGAAGATTTTATTTTACCATTGCAAAAGAAAATGAAACGTCAAATAGTAGCACTAACTTGAAATCAAACTTGAAGACGTATCGGATTCGGACGGATATTGCTATTACCATATCCTAACCCATATTTTTTCTCCGGATTCGGTACCAATCAGATTCGGTGCCAGATCGGTCGGGATTAACTCAACCCGTTTGCACCCCTATTAAGGACCCTTGAATAGGAAAGCTTTGAATAAAATCAAGGCTCGGTAAACTGAGCGAATTAAGTCAACACTTTGACCATATTATACCTACCTTTTGAATGGAAGTTATTTTATTGAAAGTATTAAATTGCATGCATTATTTTATTATGCAAATTATGTTCACATTAGCTCATAGTTAAATCCCTATGGATAATTGCTTAATTATACCTCACTCATTGACTTTGAACATAAACCCTTATCACCTTAGAGATTATGGTAACTATACTAGATATAAGTACATATCTAAGCACCATGATTCTTGCTTACATACTCAGGGGCATTAATTTGCCATGACATTATTTCAAACTTGAAAACTTGATTTGGGCAACCATTGGCGTGAATTGGCTGATATGTTGAACTCGATTATTTTATACTCCTAAAAACCCTAAAACTTGCTTAAATATTTGGGCAGATGGTAAGTGAGGCTGGTGCCGTTGGAGCATGAGGGTTTGGTTTGTGATAGCACTACCTAGATGACCCTAAGGACTAAATCCGGTAACCCCTTCCCAATGTAAAATAGTGCGATCACAAGTCTATAATGAGTATAATCTGGCTAAATAATTTGCATTGACTCAACATGGTTGTGCCAAAGATGGGTTGAACACGAGATGAGAGCTGGTTAGAAGCCTCCGTGCGGCATAAGACGGGGCTTTTGGAGTGGGTGGTTAGAACCCCATGGCGGTGGAAACCTTAGCGGGTGTATCTCGTTAGGAAGATGCATTGTAAAGGCCTTGTGATTTTCTTGATTCACAAGTCCATGGACATATGTGAAATATAATAACTTGATTATCTCTTATGGGTAAAGTGTACAACCTGTGTAAAATAAAAATTGTTTGAACAACCATACCCACGGTCATGGGTGGGCATGGAAAATTTCTCAAGTAAGTGTCTATTTATAAAATGATCTTCGTGGTTGAGATGAAAAACAGAAAGGGTGGTGGGAACCCTGACTTTGATTTCCCTTGGCCAGTTGGAACCGGTGCTTACCATTTGATGCGGAAAGAATGGACGGGTGAGATTGAAATCCTGGTGATACGCCACGCATCGGTGATGTGTCATTATCATAGACGGTTTGTTATACGAGCCATCTGTGATAATGCACATATCAGAGATGGTTTGTTATACGAACCGTCTGTGATAAGTCACATATCAGAGATAATTTGTTATATGAACCATCTATGTTATTAATATCAGAGATGGTTTGGTATATGAACCGTCTGTGATAACGCTTAAATATGTGTGCTCTAATCTAGCTCTTCTAAACTATCCTCTCCCTCATCTTCTTCACCAGATTTCTCCATAATGGCATCTAATATTCTTTTGATCTCCTTCATGTCATCTATTCATCATGAGTTGTTCGGCCGCAACCTTACACAGGCAACCAACAATTTACGTCTAAAGCAGCTCCTTCGCTCACACCTTTCTCTCCTTCCTCGACTCGCTTCCATTCTTCAGCTAGACCTCATCATCCGCTGTCGACAGAGGTGTCTCGTTGCCGCTCAGGAAAGGGAAACCGCCCTCTGAGAGACCATGTGGAGGTGTCCCCATGTTTGTGATGAGTTATTGACACTTGGTTTGGAAAGATTGAGTTTGATTTGAGCATTTCCTGCTAAGTCGTAGCCTTAAAATTGTTCGGAATCGCTTTCTGTGCAAAGTCGTAGCTTCTGGCTTTTACGACCACTTTGGTCGTGGTCGGAATCCTGCCGGGCAGGTTACAACCACGTTGTCGTCAATCGAAAGCCAGGCGAGTCATTTACGACCACACAGTCGAAGGTCGGAAGTCTCCCGACTCCGTTATGACCACATTGGCCGTGGTCGAAGGCCGCGACGACCATGTTGGTCGTGGTCGGCGCAGGTTACGACCACGATTTGGCCGTGGTTTGTGGTTGAGAGTCGTGCACGATCATGTTGTGTAGTCGGTGAGTTGCGACCACGTTACGCGAGAGGTAGTCGGAGGTCGAGACTTCGACCACCGTGGTCGGTGAGTCGGCAGAACTCGACCGACCACGTGGGAAGTCGAAGAGACTTCACCACATTGTGAAGCGGTCGATGCGCGGTCGGCCGCGGGCGAGGGACAGCTGGCGTGGTCGGATGTGCTCTCAAGCGCCGGTGTGGTCTGAAGGGTCTCGACCACTGTAAAACTCATTGTACGTGGTCGGAAGGTGTTTCGATCATGCGCTAAACGGTCGGAAGTCCCCGGGAGGGTTGAACGTGGTCGTAGACATCTCGTAACCGGTCGTATGACCTCCAGGATCGATCATTTCACCTGAGAATCGGTCGTATCAACTCCTGGGCTAATCGGTTTGACCTGGAAAGCGGTTGTAGGTCATGTGCATGATTGTTTAAGTGCTTTTGTCCAGTCGTAATTGGTGTACGACTTTGTGGAACATGGTTTGAGTTCTGTTTTTCTTATACAAATGTTTATACACAATGTTTTGTGCGGTGCAATGAATGTATGCTTGTCTGTGATGGTTTGCAAGACTTGAGCAACAAGGGAGGAGGAAGCTTCCGGGAAGGCAGTGGGATGGCATTTTGGAGAAATGCGAAAAGCTGCAAAGGGAAGTTGTGTCTCTGCGAAAGCACTGGAGTGGTTGGCGCTAACGGGCAAAGCAGTGGAGTCGTTGGGTGTAACGGGTAAAGCACTGGAGCTCGTTCTCGCTAGTGGGTAAAGAGAATGGTAAAACCCGGTGTTAGGTGGGGGTTTACGGGTTCCCCCCGGTAGCAGAAGGCTATAAATAGAGAGGGTAGAGCTCAGGTGCTCGACGAGATTCTGATCCCCGAGTTGCTCTGTTCTTCCTTGTTTATTTGTGTGTGTGGGTTCTCGGGATGGAGCAAGTGTGCTCATGTATCTCCCAGTTGGAGTGGCTGTAGAAACCTCGATTATCAATCATTCATCTCTCTTCCTCTATGTTGAGTTTTTTGTTCTATGAGGTGTTTGATTGTTTTGTTTGTGCTTTCTCTGCGTTATCTTTTCCCATGTATGCATGAGAAGTTGGTTCTCGTTGTGCTCGCCCTTTGATTTGAGAAGAGTTCTAGCTGCCTTGTTTCCTCCTCGCTCAACCGAAATCATTCTCAAAGCAATTTGGTCAAGTTATTTCCAAGAGTAACGAGGGACAGAGGAATATTCGCTTGCGATCGTGTACCTTTACAGTTCTCCGCTCTTTGTTCGACTCGCCTCTCTCGCTTCCGATTTCGTTTTGTTAGTCGGTCAAGTCTTCGACTTCATCGCTTGGTCGATCACATGTTGGTCTACGACCATGTATTTTCACTGCAGAACTAACTTGAGTTTTCGATCTCCTTCTTCATAGCTCTCTAGCTATCGGGAAGAAGATCCGTGGGAGTACTAGGGAAGTTTGAAGGCACCATTCACCCCCTCGCTGCCATTTCGGTCCATCAATTGGTATCGAGCCAGGTTATCTCTAATTCATAGATCTTAACCGGTCTCAAGAGCCATGGCGACGGACAAGTACTCGACCAAGCCTCCAATCTTTGATGGCGTTGATTTTCCATTTTGGAAAAGCCGGATGGAGACCTACATCCAGGCACAAGGATACGCTATCTGGAGGAAGGTCAAGGTTCGCTCTCTTGTTCCTGCCGATGAGAACATCAATGTGGCGAATATGCCCGATGTTGAGGCGAATGCAAAGGCAAGGAACATAATCATCCAAGGGTTGAGTCGTAGCGAGTTTGACCGCATTTCGCACCTCACGTCGGCTTTCGACATTTGGGAGACCCTCGGTGCTTACCATGAGGGCACCTCCCAAATCAAGACAGTTCGACAGGACCAGTTCAAGCGAGATTACAACAAGTTTGAAATGCTCGCTGGCGAGTCCCTTGATGAGTGCTTTACGCGTTTTCACAAAATCTTGAGCAACCTCCGAGCGGTCGGTCTCACATACCCCGACTCGGACAACGCTCGTCAGATGCTCGCTGCACTCGACCTTCGCGTTTGGGAGATGAAGGTGACTACCATCAAAGACACGACAAACCTCTCAACTTTAACGCTTGACGCGCTGTACTCGCGCCTTAAGACGCACGAGATTGACATTGTCTCTCGTAAGTCGAAGTCTCGGTCGATGGCTTTAGTCACTGATCCCACCTTGGCTTCTGGTCACTCTTCTGATTTGCTTTGCGGTTTCTCCCTTGCTGCTCTATGTGACGTAACTGATGATCAGTTAGAGCAGCTCGAGGATGAGCAACTGGCCCTCCTAGCTCGAAAGTTTTCCCATGCTTACAAGAGGAGGAGGGACAGAAAGAGAGGAGGACCCGTGATTTGCTTCGAGTGTGGTGGCCCCAACCACATTCGGCAACCGCCCAAGCCGAGAAGGGCAAGAACGACTACGCTGTTCGGGCAAGAACGACTACACCGACAAGAACCGCAACAAGAAGACTCCAGCTTAGACGCCGGGAAAGAAGAAGTTCCGCAACTTTGGCAAAGCCAAGAAGCTCTTCCACCGCGTCCTCACTGCCTTCGACGACCTCGACCTCAGCGAGATGGAGGGATGGAGCGACGACGACGGGACGGGTGACCAAGAGCCCAAGGATGGCGGCGATGACTTCTCCGGCATGTGCTTCATGACCCTCGAGGGCGAACTCAGCGACAGCGAGCTGTATTCCGACTCGGACGAGGTATGTCCCACCTACGACCAGCTCAATCATGCTTTTCTTAAGCTAGGTGGTTTCCATGCTAGAGCTAGGCTAGGTGTACTTGAGTTAGAGAAGGAAGTAGACAGTTGTCACTAGAGATTATTGCTCTTACATCTAGTCCCTCTAGTGACGATCGTGATACATGCTCGCTTTGCTTTGGGTGACATGGAGAAACTAAGGACCTCGCATGATAGTTTGTCCTCCGAGCTTGATAGTGTTAAGGTGGAGAATCTGAGTCTGTTGGCTGAACTAGAAATGAGTAGGATTGCTTCTAATTTATCTACTCCTGTTGAGACTACTTCTTGC
This sequence comes from Dendrocalamus sinicus, assembly GCA_036346575.1. NCBI lineage: Eukaryota > Viridiplantae > Streptophyta > Magnoliopsida > Poales > Poaceae > Dendrocalamus > Dendrocalamus sinicus. The sequence continues at coordinate 14,699,840 of CM070666.1, read as the reverse complement.
ACCTCATGTGAGGATAAGGACAATGCTTTTAGAGGTCTTTATACCATGCTGCTTGATCTGCCCGAGACTTGTGAAAGTTGTAATAATCTAAAGATGAACCTAAAACGGGCAGATCATAAAATTTCTGAGTTATATGCTTGGTTGTGTGAGCCAGTCGCTTCATGCTCGAACTTTCCTAGATTAACTGCTGAACTTGAATCTATTTCCAAGCAGTTTCAAGAAATGATTGACCACAATAAGAAATTGGCTGATTATGCTTCTAAGGACCCTGTTAGCTCACCATGCAAAAATTGTGATAAACTAAAAATGACTTAATTGCATTGGAAGAAAATGTGAAGCCAACTAAGGACTTATTAGAGAAGCCACAATCTTGTTGTGATGTGATTGTCGAGGAGGGAGAAGCCCTGTGGTAAGGTAGAGACGCCTAGCGACGCGAACCAACTCGCTAGCGTAGAGGACTGTGTAACACCCCAACTCCACAAGAGCCAAGAATGCTACTAAAGTAACCTTACACAAAACTAAACTAAGATACTTTACTAAAATTCGCAGAGTCTCCTTTGTATTTCTAACATCACATGGGTTTCAACAGCTTAAAAGGGAGTTATAACGAGTATCGCAATATTCAAGATCAACAAGAAGTACTCATGAACTTACTAATCGATCGAACAAATCCTCAAACTTCCAACTAGACTACTCATCATTATTACAAATAATCCGATACGATAACATAAACACGCCAAATCTTTGATCAGAGCTTAATTAATAAGGCATGGTCCGAGAATTAAAGTTCATGACAAGCAGCGTGCAAAGCATAACGCTACTCCTCCCTTGCATATCTGCGCTTGAACTGGGTACCTAAAAACAACAAGAAAGCAAGAGTGAGTCCACAGACTCAACAAGTACATAAATAAACAGACGCATAATTCAATCCATAGCGCCAAGATCCATATTCAGGAGCACATCACTAAATCATTCCACATGCAAATGCAATGCTCAAGGATTCCTTTTCTATCTCTTTGTGCATTACATCGGTAATGCAAAGTATGCAACCGCCGCAGATACCCATGCTCGCAGCACGCACGTGGACCAATTGCCCAATACTCCGCAAGTATTGGGGACCTCATACCCATACTCCACGAGTGTGGGGATCTCAAGCCCGTCACATTCATGACGGGGACCTCAAAGATGTGCATACTTGGTCATCACAAGACCAGGCCTCAACATGATATCAAAATGCATATGCACCATCTCTTTTCAACATCAAGCACCAATGGCGGTAACAACATTCATGAATAAAGGCAACAACGACATTCGTGAATTAAGGCGATAACAACATTCATGAATAAAGGCAATAACAACATTCATGAATAAAGCATATCCATAGTTTGAACATTCACCACTCTGATTATGCACACTAATCAATAGCCACACGACATTAACAAGCATCAAACCCGCATTCATATCCAAGCAATCACAAACAAGGATCAAACAATGCACTTGCCTCAACCGGCGGGAACGAAGGACGAGAAGAGGGTGCCGCCTCCGAACCAGTTCCCACCTAAACATTCAATTAAGAAATGCTAAGACAGCAATAGAGGACCACTCAAACCATAAAAGTAAACACGGACTCACGAAAGTTCCTTTAGCGCGAACCCAGCCCCAATTTCTAGATGTCGCTTTGTCCCCTCTGTGGACAGTCAACTTCTAAAATACATAACTTTCTGCTCAGGAGTCCAATGAGGTGTTCTTAGACTTTCTGGAAAGGTAATTAAATTACCTAAATAAACTTATTAGGGGAGTCCTTTTGATTAAGCCATTCACTGCCCCTACCAAGCCAAACTACAGAACAACAATTTTCACGTCGGCTTCTCTGGACAGTACACTAAAACCACCATAACTTTTGCTACGAAAGTCCAACTCTTGCGTTCTTTATCTCTCTGAAAAGGTATGGAAATTACCTACAATATTCGTTATATTGAGATCCTCTGATTTCGTCTTTAACTAATAGATTAACTCAGTGTTCTACAGACTGTCAGGATGTTGACAGATTAACCAGACAGCGGCACTAAACAATTCATAACTTTCTAACCGTTAATCGTATTTTGGCGTTGTTGGCGGCCACTGAAAGCTAAGAACATTATCTACATAACTCTAGGAGACCAAAACTCCTAATTCGGCCTCTAAACACACGAAACTGACCGCGCAATAATCTGGACAGAACGCGATCTATTAAACCGACGCAAATCAATCTACCAAACGACATCAACCGCAACTACTACGCATCAAACAACGAAGAACACGCGACGTTACCCTTGTAGAATCGCAGCAAGATGATGAACTCTCCCACGGTTGATCTCCTCTCCTTTCTTCACTTGATCGGCAGCAGGGAGCACCGACGGCGAGGAAGGAGGCACCAATGGAGGGGGGCACCACCATGGAGGAGAGGTGTGCTACAGTGTGGCGGCACTGTAGCTACAGTGCATCTAGGGTTTTCCTTCCTTTATTGGTGGTCGACCCTCATGGGCCTCTCGGCCAAGGCCCAAGGCCCAAGTTGCCAAAAACTGCAGAAACCCCTTTTTTGTCTAATTTCTCTTTTCGGGAGTGTCAGTACCTTATGAACACTCTCGAGAGATTTGTAGGCGGCAAGAAGAAGCTTAATCTTATTCTAGACCAGTCCAAGATTTGCAGATTTAATCAAGGTCTAGGATATCATTATTATGAGGACTTGAGGAAGCATCCACCTGCCGTGCTCGCACTCCATAGCACGTGTGTGATCGAGATCGAGCCTGTGACCAAGAAAGTCCAATTTAAGTCAGCGGGCTATGTCCAGGGGATCTTTGACAAAGGTGGTTCCACCCGCCGCTCGCCCTCGTAAGGCGAAGCCTCTCCGTGCTACTTCTACCTTCCAGAAGGTGAAGTATCACTGCACCTTCTGTCAGAGGGATGGGCACACATTTGATCGATGCTTCAGGCGCGCCAAGATTGCGCGTAGAGACCGTGCAGAAGCACTTAGGCGTATTCAGGGTCAGCCCCAGACCCTGAGTGCACCTAGGACCAGCACGAGGTCTAGGTTTACTGCTGTTGATGGGTTTGGGCAGCATCGAGGACTTGGTTTTTCTGAGTCTTTTGGTTTTCGTCCTCATGCTGCACCAGTTCATGGTTTCCGCCGTCCTGAGGGTACATCTCGTTTCCCCCATCGAGACAGCTACCCGCGGCATGTTCAGCCTGTTGCTGGTGCTCCGAATCACTTGCCCATAGCAATGGATCCAGAATGTGCCTTCCGGTCCGCACACGCACTTTCGCTACTTGAGTCACAGAGAGCGTAGGGTAGATAGAGGTCAGTCGTGCTTGACGACTTCATCTGCTCGACGTGTTGTTCAGTATTGGGCGACAAAATCACTCTTGATTTACCCTAGTACTGAGACTTTACTCTCTGTTTGACTCAGGTTCGCCGGGTAGGGAAGGAGAAGTTTTGGCTTGTAGACTCCGGTTGTTCTCGCCATATGACCGAAGACTCCCGTTGGTTCTCCTCCCTAGCCCGCGCCTGGTGATGAGACGATCACCTTCGAGACGCTTCGTCTGGCGCGCCATCGCCAAAGGTTCCGTGCATGTTAATGCTTCTTTTATTCTTAAGGATGTTGCCTTGGTTAGTAAGCTGCAGACAATTTGCTTTCCGCTTCTCGACTACCGATGACGGTTTCGAGGTGAGCTTCAAGAAAACGCTTGCAAAATTCTTGATTCTTTAGGTAGTCCGGTTTATGGATTTCGTTATGGGAGGATCTTTCGTGCTGTTTTTTCGATTCTTCCGTGATCCTCTCCGGTGTTTGGTTGCCTCGAGTCCCGTGATTTGACGTTCTGGCATAGGACACTTGGTCATATTGGATTTGACTATATGACCCGAGTTAGCGGCCACGACCTCATTCGTGGTCCGCAAGCTCAAAATGGTCAAAGATCTTGTTTGCGCTCCATGCCGCACGGCAAGATGGTTGCCGCTTCACATCCTCCGGTCATCGTGACTATGATCGATGCCGGGACAGCTGCTCCATATGGACACCGTTGGAGCAGCTCGAAAGTGCAACAAATGAGGGAAGTGGTATGTTCTTGTTGTGGTCGATGACTATTCGAGATTTTCTTGGGTGTTTTTCTTAGCCTCAAGGATGAGACATTTTCACATTTCGAGGTCTTTTCGGTAGGCTTTCTGTTGAGCTCCCGGGTGCCTTACGAGCTATCCGCAGTGACAATGGCACGGAGTTCAAGAATTCCTACTTCGAGAGGTTCTATGATGAGACAGGTGTAGAGCACCAGTTCTCTTCTCCGCACGTCCCACAGCAGAATGGCGTCGTGGAGAGGAAGAACCGTACCTTGGTCGAGATGGCCAGGACGATGCTTGATGAGTACTCTACACCGCGGAAGTTTTGGGCTGAGGTTATAGCTACCGCGTGCCATGTCTCAAATCGAGTATTTCTTAGGGCACACTTGCACCGCACTTATGAGTTGAGATACTGCAAAGCCAGCGTCTCTCATTTTCGTGTGTTTGGTTGCAAGTGCTTTATTTTGAAAACCGGAAACCTAGACAAGTTCGAGTCACGTTCTTGTGATGGTATCTTTCTAGGTTACTCGCCTTCTTCGCAGGCTTATCGGGTTTGGAACTGCGAGTCTAGTAAAATGGTAGAGACCTGTGAGGTGACTTTCGATGAGGCCAGTCCGGGGACTAGGCCCGATATCTCAGGTTCTTTAGAGCAGTCCGAGCCCATCTTTGTGGATGATGAGGACGATGGAGATGAGGGTTGTCTACCCGATCCAGTCCCTCATCCACCCCTTGAGGTGCCTTCTTCCACTGCACCTCGAGGCGATCAGCCCATGCCTTCTGCCACTTCTGGAGCTAGTGGCTTTGTTCCTACCTCGCCAGCTCACGAGGTAGAGGCCACTTCTTCATCTCATCATGGACCTCCTAGACACATTTAAAAAGACCATCCTTCTGAGCAGATTATTGGAGACCTTTTCGAGCGTGTTACCCGCTCAAAATCTGGCTTATCTCAATTCTGTCTCCATTCTGCTTTCATTGCCTCCTTTGAGCCCAAAGACGTTTCTCATGCTCTTTCCGACGAGTCTTGGGTCAATGCCATGCATGAGGAATTGGAGAACTTTGAGAGAAACAAGGTCTGGTTGCTTGTTGAGCCCCCGCGAGGTCACGATATCATTGGAACCAAGTAGGTGTTCAAGAACAAGCAGAGTGAGGATGGGGTAGTCATTCGAAACAAGGCTAGACTGGTAGCTCAGGGATTTTCCCAGGTTGAGGGTCTAGACTTCGAGGAGACCTTTGCCCCTGTAGCTCGACTTGAAGCCATTAGAATCCTGCTTGCCTTTGCAGCTTCTAAGGGTTTTAAGCTCTACAAGATGGACGTCAAGAGTGCCTTCCTTAATGGAGTCATTGAGGAAGAAGTTTACGTCAGACAGCCTCCAGGTTTCGAAAATCCCAAATACCCAAACCATGTCTTCAAGCTTTCCAAAGCGTTGTATGGACTTAAGCAGGCCCCCAGAGCTTGGTATGAGAGGCTTAAGTTCTACTTGTTGAGTCATGGGTTTGAAATAGGTAAAGTAGATAAGACCTTGTTTATCCGTAGGCTTGGAAATGACCTTTTGCTTGTCCAGATCTATGTCGATGACATTATCTTTGGCGGCTCTTCTCATGCTCTGGTTTCACAGTTCTCGGATGTCATGAGCACCGAGTTTGAGATGAGCATGATGGGCGAGTTGACCTTCTTCCTTGGCTTCCAAATCAAGCGCACTCGGAGGGTACCTTCTGCATCAAGGTAAGTACACTCGTGACCTCCTGAGATGCTTCGACATGAGTGATGGTAAGCCGGTGTCAACTCCGATGGCTTCTACAACCTATCTTGACCTGTATGAGGATGGCGAGCCATTGATCGAAAGAGTATAGAAGTATGATCGGCTCCTTCTTTACCTCATCGCCGAGACCGCACATACACTTCTCCGTGTCCTGTGTGCTCGCTTTTAGGCTTCTCCTCGCGTTTCTCACCGCCAAAGCGGTGAAGCGCATCTTTCGTACTCCGAGCTACCATTGACTATGGTATCTCGTACTCTTCCTCATCCCGTCTTTCCTTGAGAGCCTTCTCTGACGCAGACTTTGCTCGATCAGAGGATAGATAGGAAGAGCACTTTCGCACTTGCCAATTCATTGGCACTTCTCTCGCCTCCGGTCTTCTAGGAAGCACCGGTGTTGCACACCCACCGCAGAGGTCGAGTATGTTGTTGCAGCCACCGCTGCATCAGTACTGGATGGCTTCGACCTGCGGGACTTTGGGTTAGTTATCGACATGTTGTTCCACTCTTTTGTGATAACACTTCTGCGATTAACATTGCTAAGAACCAGTGCAACACTCTCGGACCAAGCACATCGATATCCGTTATCACTTCCTTAGAGACCATGTAGAGAAGGGCGATATAGTGCTCCAGTTTGTCGAGAGTGACCACCAGTTGGCTGACATCTTTACCAAGCCATTGGATAGTTCGAGGTTTTCAGCTCTGCGGGGAGAGCTTGGGGTGGTTTGTCCTTATGGACTGTAGTGAGGGGGAGTTTTGGGCTTTACTGCTTTACTATATTGATTATGCTTCTGTCTTATTTCTGTCACTTTGCTTTTGGGTGCAGTGATTTTAGTCCTTCCAGCATAGGTTAGAGTGATTTTCTTGCCGAGTTGCTTAGACTTCTTACTCTTATCTTGTGCTTCCAAGATGCTGCATATTAGCTGTTTCTTATCTCACTAGGTTGAGCTCACTCACTTCTTGTAGGTTCTAGCGAGGGTTGGGCCACTCTCGGGTAGACAGGGTACGTGTTTGCTCTCTAGTGTGTGATTTACTCTCAGCTGATTGTCCTGGAGTCATATGGGGTAGATGAGAGTCAGTTTGAGCCATAGTTGTCTCTATATCTTATCTATGCTTTAAGGACTACATGTTTGATCTTATTTGCCAGCTTCTCGATTTTATTGCTTTGGTTCAGGGAGAGTTCATTTGGGAGCTTCTGGAGCTTAATTTTGACTTAACTCAACTTGAACTGAAAGTTGCATCTCATGTTAAGGGGGAGCTGGATCTTCGTGCATTTCAGCATTCTGCATTGTAGATAACTACATTGAGCCTTGATTATTATCCGGTTATGACATGTTTACAATGCTTTACACCTTGCCATGACTTGTGCTTATATGCTAGATTTATCATGACTTCATATGTGTAGACTAGTTTTTGCCATGATAAGTTAATTAAAATTGCTCAACTTGAATTAAAACTTGTCATGCTAGCATTTGAGTCTAGTCTCTCTTGAGCTATCCTTTTATGATTCATGCCATGTCAAGTAGGCTAAGTTGAGCGTTGAATCTCTATTGAGCCTTAGTTTGAGCTATATTAGTTCTTGATGATGCATAAGTTAGTACAACATGTTTAAAAATCAAAATGATCTCTTTTGTGCGAAAAAACTGATTTCACCAATTCTTTCTCATGAGACGGCTTGCCATTGCACTAGGCATGAACTCAGGGGGAGTTTTGGATGACCTAGACTATCTTCTTAAGCTTCTTACTTGGAGTAGTCGCATAAGGCTTGAGATCTAGCACATAACAAAAATTGGGTTGGAAACGATCATGAGCTTTAAAAAGACAATGTTTTATGTGTTCAATTTGCTTAAGCTACAAAAAAAATCAAGTACTTAACCAATGTTTCAATCTTGAGCTTATAGCACTCTATTTGGACTCAATATTAGCTTCCTTGTTCCGCTTAGCTTAATTGACATGGCCTGCATCATCCTTGGATATCTCTAGTTAGACGTTGCTTATTGATGACTTGACATGCTCATAATTTGTACTTCATTTCAAATTTTCATCTATGTGTTCTAGCTAGCTTATACATGTCATGTCATGATCTAGATAGCTTCTTCTAGAGTTATGGCTTGGTGTAACTCCTTCTGGTCATTCTGGATAATTCTCATGGCTCAAAATGCTTAGAAATAATCAAACTTCACCCATATACATCCATTGACATGTCATATTTTCTCCTTTGCATTCTTGATGTGTTTATTGCCAAAAGGGGGAGAATAGAGTAGAAAAAGTTATTTGGGGAACTTTTTAGAGCTTTGGAGAAAAATTTGCTCTTTTAGCTTGTTGCTCTAGTGTTTCCTTGTGTCGACATGGTCATTGGCTTCATAGTCCTTCTTTGGACCATGTTGGATTCTTCAAACTCAAACTCAACTTCTTGTTTTTCTTGGGTTTGTCAATATACTCATCAAGGGGGAGATTGAGAGACCACGTGGAGGTGTCCCCATGTTTGTGATGAGTTATTGACACTTGGTTTGGAAAGATTGAGTTTGATTTGAGCGTTTCCTGCTAAGTCGTAGCCTTAAAATTGTTCGGAATCGCTTTCTGTGCAAAGTCGTAGCTTCTGGCTTTTACGACCACTTTGGTCGTGGTCGGAATCCTGCCGGGCAGGTTACGACCACGTTGTCGTCAATCGAAAGCCAGGCGAGTCATTTACGACCACACAGTCGAAGGTCGGAAGTCTCCCGACTCCGTTATGACCACATTGGCCGTGGTCGAAGGCCAGTACGACCATGTTGGTCGTGGTCGAAGCAGGTTACGACCACGATTTGGCCGTGGTTTGTGGTTGAGAGTCGTGCTACGATCATGTTGTGTAGTCGGTGAGTTGCGACCACGTTACCGCGAGAGGTAGTCGGAGGTCGAGACTTCGACCACTGTGGTCGGTAGTCGGCAGAACTCGACTTCGACCATGTGGGAAGTCGAAGAGACTTCGACCACATTGTGAAGCGGTCGATGCGGTCGGCCGCGGGCGTGGGACGTTGGCCGTGGTCGGATGTGCTCTCAAGCGCCCGGGTGTGGTCGGAAAGGGTCTCGACCACTGTAAAACTCGTTGTACGTGGTCGGAAGGTGTTTCGATCATGCGCTAAACGGTCGGAAGTCCCCGGGAGGGTTGAACGTGGTCGAGACATCTCGTGAATCGGTCGTATGACCTCCGTGATCGGTCATTTCACCGAGAATCGGTCGATCAACTCCTGGCTAATCGGTTTGACCCGAAAGCGGTCGAGGTCATGTGCATGATTGTTTAAGTGCTTTTGTTCAGCCGTAATTGGTGTACGACTTTGTGGAACATGGTTTGAGTTCTGTTTTTCTTATACAAATGTTTATACACAATGTTTTGTGCGGTGCTATGAATGTATGCTTGTCTGTGATGGTTTGCAGGACTTGGAGACTAGTTGTGGAGAGGCATGGATGGCCAAGACTAGGCACGAGCTGTGCTGAGGTCAAGAGTGGTCGGGAGATGCCGAAGACGCACGAGGTCCGCTGTGGTTGCAAGACTTGAGCGACAAGGAGGAGGAAGCTTCCGGAAGGCGGTGGGATGGCATTTTGGAGAAATGCGAAAGCTGCAAAGGAAGTCGTGTCTCGCGAAAGCACTGGAGTGGTTGGCGCTAACGGCAAAGCAAAGGAGCCGTTGGGTGTAACGGTAAAGCATCGGAGCTCGTTCTCGCTAGTGGGTAAAGAGAATGGTAAAACCAGTGTTAGGTGGGGTTTACGGTTCCCAGAGCGTAAGGCTATAAATAGAGAGGGTAGAGCTCTGTGTGCTCATGAGATTCGATCCCGAGTTGCTCTGTTCTTCCTTGTTTATTTGTGTGTGTGGGTTCTCGGATGGAGCAAGTGTGCTCATGTATCTCCCAGTTGGAGTGGCTGAGAAACCACCATTATCAATCATTCATCTCTCTTCCTCTATGTTGAGATTTTTGTTCTGTGAGGTGTTTGATTGTTTTGTTTGTGCTTTCTCTGCGTTACTTTTCCCATGTATGCATGAGAAGTTGGTTCTCAGTTGTGCTCTGGCCCTTTTGATTTGAGAAGAGTTCTAGCTGCCTTGTTTCCTCCTGCTCTGAACCGGAAATCATTCTCAAAGCAATTTGGTCAAGTTATTTCCAAGAGTAACGAGTGGACAGAGGAATATCTTCTTGCAGTCGTGTACCTTTACAGGTTCTCCATTCTTTGTTTGACCTCGTCTCTCTGCTCTGATTTCGTTTTGCTAGTCGGTCAAGTCTTCGACTTCATCAGTTGCTCGATCACATGTTGGTCTACGACCATGTATTTTCGACCAGAGAACTAACTTGAGTTTTCGATCTCCTTCTTCATAGCTCTCTAGCTATCGGGGAAGAAGATCTGGTGGGAGTACTAGGGGGAAGTTTGAAGGCACCATTCACCCCCCCTCTGTTGCCATTTCGGTCCATCACCCTCAATTTCATTCTTCTCTGTAATGTGCAGAAAGCAGAAGAAGCTCTTGCGGCAGTGAAGACACATGGATAACATTGCCGATCAAGCAGAAGTGACCGATTCTGAGGAAACTTATCATGACATCCTCTTTAAAATTATATGCCATGCTAATGATTTGCCTAGGCTAGAGGAAGAACTCAAGGGGGCAAGGAAAATCTTCACGGCATTTCTACTTTTCTAAACTAATCCATCAATTATGTACCCATTTCTGGTGATCTACTTTTCTACTTTTCTAGGCGATAATGGTACACAAATACAACATCAATAGAGGTAAAATAAGTGAACTCCCACTAGCTTTTTTTGTAAACATAAGGTTGTTCTTCATTCATGATGAAACCAAACCCTTTGACTACCTCATCAAAATGAATGTTCCAACTCCGAGAAGCTTGCTTCAGTCCACAGATAGATCTCTAAAGCTTATATATCTTTCTAGAATTTGGGGATCGATAAAACCCTCAGGTTGTGTCACTATGCATCCTCACTTAGATTGCCATTTAGAAAAGTTGTTTTGACATCTATATACCAAATCTGATGATAAAAAAATACATCAATAGCTAGAATGATCCGAATAGACTTAAGCATAGCGATGCATGAGAAAGTCTCATCGTAGTCAACACTTTGAATTTGTTTGAAACCATTCGCTACCAATTATGCCTTATGGATATGAATATTTCTATCTATTTCTATCTTCTTCTTGAAAATTTACTTACACTCAATGGTTTTTACACCATCAGATAGATGAACCAAGTTCCAAACTTGATTGTCATACATGGATTGTATTTTGGATCTTATGGTGCCAAGCCATTTCTCAAAATCTGGGTCCACAATCACTTCCTCATAAGTCTTAGGCTAATCATTGTGAACAATGCTACCATGAACAAGCGCAGCTAATCATGAAGTGCTATCAATTTATACCCTCACAAACTGGTACAACCCAAGTAGTAAATTAGCATGCACTTATACAATAACCCAATCTTTCACATTACAAACGCAACGAACTTCTCTTGATCTTTCGTTAGCAGTATCAATCCTTCAGTGAACACTAAAATTAGCCGTTCTTTCTTTCAGTTGTTACGCACAATAGTACCAAACCTTCCACACCGAGATGCATGAACGTGCAGCAACAGCAGGAGGAGACAAGGACTCAACAATACTTCTGACTGTGCCACACTTCTCCAACTGAACATGCAGCAACAGTTCTCCCTTCACGTCAATCCATAGCACCAACAATAGCAGTTTTCACTCAATCAATCTGCAGCAGCAGCGGTTGATGAACAACTCCCTTGTTGGGTTGATCTCGGCTAACTACCCCGAGATTTCAGAGAGGCACGCCTCCACCTCGCGCCTTGATCGGAGGCGGCAACCAACTCATATTGGTTTCGGTCCCGGTCACCTAGCGCCATATAAAAGACTTAGGGTTTCGGCAGGGCTTTACACATGAGTTGTTCTAGGCCTCTCAAACCCTAATAGACCCGATCTATAACGGTGCGCTGCAGTGAACGAAGGCCAAAGCCCTCCTCCGTCTCCGTCCATGGCTCCGTCATCCCCGCCGGCCACCTTTGCTTCACCGACATCGCCGACCAACCCCATGGCCTCTTCAAGTTCGGGTATGTCAATCACGCTTCCACTCTAAGTATTTTGGCTAGGTGTTCATGATTGATCTAGGGTTATAGCTTTCAATTCATGTTTAGACTTAGACCAACTTAGCATTTGGTATCAGACCACTGCATTGATTGTATTAAAGGAAAATGTGTTAAGCAAATAAAGAAGGGAGCCACTCGCAGCACAAGACTCTTAGAATTAATTCATACTAATATTTGTGGTCCTTTTCCTGTGACATCAGTGGATGGTTTTGATACATTCATCACATTCACTGATGATTTATCCCATTATGGTTATATCTTTCCCATTAAAGACCAATATAAATCACTTGACAAATTTAAGATATTTAAGGCTGAAGTTGAAAATCAGCACAACCTAAGAATTAAAGTGGTAAGATCGGATTGTGGGGGAGAATATTATGGAAGACATGCCTCTTATGGGCAAATTCCTGGCCCTTTCGCTAAGTTCCCTCAGGAAAATGGCATCGTTGCCCAATATTCTATGCCGGGTGAACCTCAGCAGAATGGGGTAGCTGAAAGACGCAACCATACACTTATAGATATGGTACGGAGCATGCTTAGCCATTCTAGTTTACCAATTGGCTTGTGGATGGAAGCACTAGAGACAGCCGCACATATTCTTAATCGGGTTTCCAGTAAATCAGTACCTAAAACACCTGATGAATTATGGACTGGGAGGAAATCGAGTATGAAATATTTACGAGTGTGGGGTTGTCATGCTGAAGCTAAGTTATTTAATCCACACATTGGGAAATTAAATCCTAAGACAGTAAGCTGCCATTTTATTAGATACTCTGAGAGATCCAAAGGGTATCGTTTTTATTGTCCTTATAGGATAACTAAGTTTGTAGAAACAAGGCACGCTGTGTTCTTAGAAAATAACGAGGACCTGGAGCCCAGGAAAATAGATCTTGAGGAGAAGCGGGTTTATGTTCCTTCACCTCTCATCCCAGAGACCTTTATTCTGTGCCTCAGGTGGATACACCTTCAGTAGAGAATACTGTTGTTGCACCCACTGTTAAGGTCTCTGAAATTCCTAATGTTGAGCCTCAGCAGTCTCCTAAAATAACTAATAAACCTATTAGAAGATCACAGCGAGAGAGAAGATCTGCCATCCCAAATGATTATGTTGTCTATATGAATGAGGATATTAATGATATAGGGAAGGTAGATGATCCCACCTCTTATAAGGAGGCCATGATGAGTGAACTTTCTTCTAAATGGCTTGAAGCCATGGAGGTTGAACTAAAGTCTATGAGCACTAATGATGTATGGGACTTAGTAGAGATTCTCGACAGAGTCAAAACAGTAGGCTGTAAATGGGTCTACAAAACCAAGCATGACTCTAAGGGAAATATCGAAAGGTTCAAAGCAAGGCTTGTAGCAAAAGACTTCTCACAAAGAGAGGGAATTGACTATAATGACACCTTTTCTCCTGTCTCAACTAAAGATTCATTCAGAATTGTTATGGCACTTGTAGCTCATTATGATTTAGAGTTGCATCAGATGAATGTTAAGACAGCATTTCTTAATGGTGACTTGCAAGAGAATGTTTACATGGCTCAACCGGAAGGTTTTGTCATGGAAGGCAAGGAGCATATGGGATGTCGACTTAAGAAATCCATTTATGGCTTAAAACAAGCGTCGAGGCAGTGGTATCTTAAATTCGATAAGATCATAAGGAGTTTTGGTTTTAAGGAAAATGAAGTTGATAACTGCATATATGTTAAGTTCAAGGGGAGTAAATTCACCATCTTAGTACTTTATGTGGATGATATCTTATTGGCCAACAGCGATAAGGATATGCTGTTTGAAACCAAGAGATTTCTTTCATCTAATTTTAATATGAAGGATTTTGGTGATGCCTTTTATGTTCTTGGCATTGAAATTCACCGAGATAGGTCCAAAGGAATATTAGGTTTATCTCAGAAGGCATACTTTGACAGAGTACTGAAGAGATACAATTTGCATAAGTGCTCTGGCTCGCTTGCTCCTATTGTTAAGGGCGATAAGTTTAGGACTTTTCAATGTCCAAGGAACCAATGTGAAACTGATCAGATGAAGTCGGTTCCTTATGCTTCAGCTGTCGAAAGCATTATGTATGCTCAAGTATGCACGTGCCCTGATTTAGCTTTTGTAACAGGGATGCTTGGTAGATATCAGTCAAATCCAGGATCGGACCACTAGAAGGCCGTTAAGAAAGCTTTGCGCTATATGCAAGCTACTAAGCATTTCATGCTCACATATAAGAATTCTGATAGCCTTGAAGTTGTTGGCTATTCAGATTCAGATTTTGCGGGATGTGTTGATACTAAGAAATCAACGTCAGGTTATATCTTCACACTCGCTGGAGGAGCTATCTCATGGAAAAGCTCCAAACAAACCCTTACGGCATCTTCAATGATGCAAGCTAAGTTTGTGGCATGTTATGAGGCTACTGAGCAGGCTGTATGGCTTAAGAACTTTATCCCAGGACTTAGAGTGGTAGACAGCATCTCTAAACCACTCACTTAATACTGCGATAACGAACCCGCAGTCTTTTATGCAAATAACAACAAGTCAAGTGGTGCTGCCAAACACATTGACATTAAGTATCATGTTGTGAAAGATAGAATCCAGGATCAAACCATAAGTATCAAGCATATTAGTACTAAGTTAATGCTTGCGGATCCGCTTACTAAAGGCTTACCACCCAATATCTTTCGTGATCATGTTGCTGACATGGGTTTATTGGAAAGCCTTTGATTCTGGATAAAAGGACCTTTAAGCAAACCAACTCCTATTGAGTATAATGAATATCCATTTCAAGATAAGATAGTACACTATAGGTACTGGGGTTGTATGACACTTCATTGGCCATGCAACACATTGCCTTGATATGTTGTTTTATCGAGAATGGGCTTATGATGTTAGCCTTATGATCAAAGGAGAGAATGTTGGGTTGATCTCGGATAACTACCCCGAGATTTCAGGGAGGCATGCCTCCACCTCGCGCCTTGATTGGAGGCGGCAACCAACTCATATTGGTTTCGGTCCCAATCACCTAGCACCATATAAAAGACTTAGGGTTTCGGCAGGGCTTTACACACGAGTTGTTCTAGGCTTCTCAAACCCGAACAGACCCGATCTATAATGGTGCACTGTGGTGAACGATGGCCGAAGCCCTCCTCCGTCTCCGTCCATGGCTCCATCATCCCCGCCGGCCACCTTTGCTTCACCGACATCGCCGACCAACCCCATGGCCTCTTCGAGTTCGTGTATGTCAATCACGCTTCCACTCTAATTATTTTGGCTAGGTGTTCATGATTGATCTAGGGTTATAGCTTTCGATTCATGTTTAGACTTAGACAAACTAAGCACTCCCTGACTCACAGCAGCAAGTACCAATGAATAGCACCCAATTAGTCAAGAAAACAACAACTCCTTCCCCTTGATCTTGCGCAGCAACCAAAAGTGATGGATTTGGTTGTCCGGCCAGCACCCATACAAGCTAATCCTTGGTAATTCATTCTCCTGGATGCACCACAGCGTACAAAAGAGAAGATGTGATCTTGACGGCCAACACGGGAATTGAATCGCCTCAGATGCAATCCACGAACGAATAGCAAATCCTTGACAGGAATCACAAGAACACTCATGCACACGACGTGGCCACCATACGGTGATTTTCTGTTTTCATCAACTAATGCAACAACAATAATAACAACAAAGCATTTTATCCCAAACAAATTGGGGTAGTCTAGGAATAAAATCTCCTCAAGATTAAAGAGACGAGAGCCTTGAAAACCTATAATGAAAAAACCTTAAAAACCCTAAGCCGTAAAACTTGCCGTCTGAGCCGAAAGCACTGCCCCTAAACTTTCTTATGATTCCGGTACGTGGATCGATAACTTCCATGCACTCCTATCCAAAGCTAGTTCTTTAGATACATTCTAATCTCTTAAGTCTCTTTTAACTATTTCATCCCATATCTGTCTTGATCTACCTCTACCTCTTCTTAGATTTCTATTATGTCTTAAAATTCCACTACGAACCGGTGCCTCAGGAGGCCTCCATTAGAGGTGTCCAAACCATCCCAATCGATATTGAACAAGCTTCTCTTCAATTGGTGCTACACCTACCCTATCACGTATATCATCATTGTAGATGCTATCCCACCTTGTGTGACCATAAATCCACCGTAGCATCCGCATCTCTACTACACTCATCTTCTGTGTATGTTCTTTTTTAGTCATCCAACATTCTGCTCCATATAGCATCGTGGGTCTGATCGCCGTCCTATAGAACTTAGCTTTTAATTTTTAAGAAATTTTTTTGTCACATAGGACATCAGATGCTTAGCACCACGTCACCCATCTCGCTCTTATCATGTGGCTTATGTCTTCATGAATCTTATCGTTTCACTGTAGTATCAATTCCAAATAATGAAACGTATCCTTCCTAGGCATTACTTGTCCGTCCAGCCTAACATCTCTATCATCTGCTCTGGCACCGCTAAAGTCACACCTCACATATTCAGTTTTAGTCCTACTAACTCTAAACCCCTTCAATTCTAAGGTCTTCCTTCATAACTCCAAATTCTTATCAACACCTATTCTACTCTCATCAACTAATGCAAAACCAATCTTCTTTTACATGGGCACAGCCCTAGGCTATTTATAGGGCACACAGGCACAACCAAGAAATGATACAGACTTGGCTTCAACTTCTAGTTGAACTCTTCTAACGCCATGCACGCACATGTGAGAATTCAATCGATCTCCTAATACAACCAAAAAAATAATAGATGAATAAAAGAACTAAGACTAATTAACTTACTTAGACCCTTATTAGTATCAAACCCGCAAAAACTCATGCATATTCTGTACTCGCTGACTGCTTGGCCCCTTGCTGTGCATAGTCTTGAACTCAAGCATGCATGCACTATATTGTCCTATGTTGGAAATAATCTTATTTATAAGTTATATTCAAGGTTTGGTCATGGTCGAAATCAAGTAGTCAAACTCGTGTTGAAGTCATAGTCGAAGTCGAGTTGTAGTCGAAGTCGGAATCGAGTTGTAATCGTAGTTGTAACCCGAGTAGAAGTCGTAGATCCGGGTATAAAAAGGGGTGAAGTCATGTAACCAGAGGCGCACCGAAAAGGCGAGAAAAAGTGTGAGAAAAGAGGAGGAAAAGAAATAAAGAGAAGAGGAGGAAAAACTATCGAGTATCGACTTCATCATGTCCTCATAGACGTGGTAGTAAAACGACTAACGACCACGACCACGACATCACAGACATGGTCAAAAGGTGTTACAACCATGGCAAACCAGAAGTAGACGTGGTCGAAAGGCGATACGACCACGGCAGAAGGAATTGAACGTGGTCGGGAGGTGCTAAAACCACGACAGTGCTAGGTGAACGTGATCGGTAGGAGTTACGACCACATTGTGGAGAAGTGAACGTGGTCAGAAAGGGCTTCGACCACATTATAAAGAACTAAACACGGTCAGGAGGTGCTACGACCATGGCAGTGCAAGGTAAATGTGGTCGGTAGGAGTTACGACCACGTTGTGGAGAAGTGAACGTGGTCGAAAGGTGCTTCGACCACGTTGTAACGAGGTGAACATGGTCGGAAGGTGCTTCGACCACGTTGAACGTGGTCGGAAGGGGATTCGACCACATTGTGAACCATTGAACGTGCTCAGAAGGGGCTTCGACCATGTTGTGAGGAAGTGAACGTGGTCGAAAGAGTGTTTCGACCACAGTGAACAATGATCGGTAGAATCACTGCGTAGTCGTAGTGAGCTACGACTATGGTAATTCAAGCAAGGTCAAAGGAAGGTCAGTGCAGCGGCAGAGAACGTGGTCGAAACTTCAGCACAAGTTTACGACTACAGAGTCGAAGCGATCGAAGGAGCTATAACGTGGTCCAAACGACTGTCTATGTGGTCGTAAGACCGACAGAGTGGTCGTAACTCCGCGAGAGGTGGTCATAGCCTCTCATTGTAGCGGTCAGAAAGGTCCTGGAGCAGTCGTAAGGATTGCAACATCCTAAGCCAACACTTGCACACTCATCCCCTTGGCTGCATGCCCGTGTTGCACATGCCCATGCCGCTTGCCCTCCTTTTTCTCTCTTCCTCTCCTCCATTTTAGCCACCATAGATATATTAGTAGTGGTACTTGGCACCATGTCACAAACCCATCTACTACCATGGAAGCCAATTGATCTCATCAACCAGTACATTAACTGATCCATTAATATGAATGATCTAAGCTATCATATTAGACCAATAATAGATCTAATCTACTATACGACCATTCCAAATCAAATACTACACAAGATGGCTCTAATACCATTATTGGGATATGAGTAGGCTACAATAAAGCAGATTAAAATTTTCTTCCATGCAAACTAGGAAGCAATGAGAGTAAGAAATTATAGATCGTTACCACTAGATGTGCAGTGCACCAGAAGTAGAGTTGAAGAAGCTAATTTGACATAGTGCGCATCGGTGTAGTGAAAATAGTTGATCATACTCTAGCCAATCGTCTCCTCCTTACGATCTTCCCGGTCAGTGCCACAGTGGCAATTGTGCCTTTACCGAAGTCTACACGTTTAGGGATGGAACGTCGTACATTGGTATGCTAGCACCAATGCCCATGATAGGGGTTTTGAGTTGCGGCGGCTAGGGTTTCGATGGGTGTGTCTCAAGATACCCTCCTCAGCCCCATGTCTCTCTTAATATATAGCCTCTAATCGAATTCTTGTCCTACTCGAGTAAAGATTGTATCCCACTCAGAGAGCTACCAACCGGATCCTTATCCAATACGAATAGAGATAGTATTCTACTTGGAAAGTATAATCCGAACCTTTATTATTCTAACCCATTAAGTGTGTGACCTTGTAGGTTTATGTATTTTCGGTTACGGCCCGAAAACTCCTTTCTGGTCCACAAGTTAGAAGTGGTCCCTAGTAGAACATATCTGTTAGTGATATGCCCTAGAGGCAACATGGAGATGTTGTATATATCACATACTATGTTTATGATACATTACTTTGTTCCTTAAAATAGACATTATCATTATTGATCAATGAGTATGTGACTTATTCATGAGACTCTTAATGCTAAAATGTTGCTATTTCTAAATGATCCCTGATCATATATCATATGAGGAACAAATATGATTCAAAGATCAGCATGTGTATTGATTGATGATCATGTCTCATGGATCATGGTATGGTGATACCAAATCAATAATATGGACATGTGTTAGTGAACATATGTTGGATAGACCCGCCATGAGACACTGCAGAGATTCCATGTGTCATTAGTTGGTCTCAAGTAGTGTTTATGTAGAATCCTTATACTTGAGATCATCATGGTTCCCAACATGCGTAGTAGCTTATTTTGGGACTACTAAACACTACTCCGTAACTGGGTAGTCATAAAAGTAGTCTTCGGGTTTGCCATGAAACATGTAGTGGGATGTGAATGATCAAGATAGAATTTGCCCCTCCTTATGGGAGAGATATCTCTGGGCCCCTCGATGTAATGGATTATGAAAGTGCATGGCCATGCCAAGGTGATTGAGGAGTCAATCACAAGTTTATAATCCATCACGGAATCGAGAGAGTGATTGAGCTATTAAGAGAATGACACAGGTCTCGCCTTGAGCTTAATCTATAGCGTGAGGCAAAGGGATTCGTACATGAGAACATTACAGGTTCAGCGGATATGATCTTTACGTATACTTTGGGGTTAATATGTCTTACTAGAGGTCGCTATTAACAGGGTGACCAGAAAGGCGTTTCCAGGTCGCGACCAAGTATACGTGAACCTACAGGGTCGCACGCTTAACGGGTTGGAACACTAATTCGAATATGATTCGGATGTGGGCTCAATTCGGATATAGATCCGAATAGACTCCTATTGGGCCTCGGTCCACAAGGCCCAAGTGAGGAGGTCTATATATATGGTGGCGAGGGGCTGAGGGATATACGCTTCTAAAACCCTCTAGCATAACCCTAGCCGCCACCTCCCGAGCCAAACCCTAGCCGCTCACGAGTGCTAGTACACTCGCGATCGGCGTTCCAGCCCCGGACGTGTGGATACCGGTGGAGGCGCTGCTCGTTGCAGTGTTGATCGGCATCAACAACCTACAGATTGGATCTGCTCGTGGTGTGGTTGATCGCGTGTAGGAGACGATCAGTTCGCGACGATGTATATAGGAGGGGAAATTCCATCTTGATTATCATATTTCACTGTATGTTTCATAGTAAACCCGAAAGTTACCTTTATAACTACCCAGTTATGGAGTAGTGCTTGGCAACTCTTGAGTAAACTTTTACACATATAGGAAATTATAACAATTTCAGGTCTAAGGATCCTATATACACTATTAAACGAGACCAACCAATAACACTTAATAATATAATAATCTCGCAGTGTCTCATGATAGGTCAATCTAATAATCTCGCAGTACTGTCTCATGGTAGGTCAATCTAACACAATGTTCTTTAATATGTATCCACATTATTGATTTGATATCCTCATATTCATGATCTGTGAAACATGATCATCAACCAATACATGTGTTGATATATAAATTATAATTGTCTTATATAACGATATAACATCTATGATAATTCAGAATAGCATCAAAACAAGAATAAAGTATTCTACGAATAAGTCACATACTTATTGATCAATACGAAAAATATTTTTTCAAGGGACAATAACATATTATTTAAAATATTATACATATAGAAGTGTTATACTCATCTCTATGATTATCTCTAGTGCATATCAGTAACATAGATAGCTCACCTACCTGGGCTTGCCATGTGAGACGCAGTTGTGCATGCGTTGCAAAGTTGTACTGGACAGGTTTACAGGACACAAACTGATCATAGCAAATATATACCCAGAGGAGTGTAAGCAGTGGAGAGATAGTAGTACGATAGTGGTTGTCGATTGTTGGTTTAGTCGATCGGTTTCTTTCTTCTTCTGCTGTCGGTCCTATGTTACTTCCAATAGCTCCTTCGAAGGTACTGTTTGTTTTCTACTAGTCCTCCTGTACTTGTTTGTTCTTTCTTATCTTAATGCAAACGCATACAATTCTCTTGTGTATTCTCGAAAAGTAGCTATATATGTCCGACACACGCGAAGAACATCTTGACATGGCTAAAATGAAAGGCATATCCTATGCGATAGTGGTGGTGATTGCATATATCGGATATATATGTTGTCAAAATGAAAATTAACCATGAACACAATAGCAAGTTAAAGCTAAATTCACACACACCGTTTTACGAGTACGAATTAACGTACTGGCCGGTCAATATAGAGGGTATATATAAAGTAAATAGTACTAAACAATAATGGAGCGAGCCCTTTAATTTCCTTCAAATTTGCATTACTCATGTTGTATAGAGGGGGATAAATTCTCAAGAGCATCCATGCATGCCCAGAACACAAGACAACATATAGCCAAAACAATACTGCTACTGAGACTGAGACAGAACATATAAACTAGTAGCACTTTGTAGGTTGAGCGTTTATGATATTCTCCAGATACATCTTGGTCTCTTGCCATTGCCGATCAAGTTGTTGACGCGCTAGTTGAGACGATGGGGTGTTGGTGCAGTAGTGCACGAGTAGCTGGATCAAGGAGAAGGGAGGGAATTTATCGATGAAGCCGAATCCTTCAATAACGTCCGAGATCCTCTCCTCTTTTTGGTCCTTGAGGTCATACATGTAGATGAAAGCGGCTCCATGTTGATCTCTATCCACGTAGAAGATGCAGTTGCCGTCAATGGAAGGGAACTTATCAGAATCAACAGACAGGCACCTGTCGCCGAGGAAGAGAGCACGGCTACCGATGCATCTGGTCGGCTCGATCAACTTCCTCTCGGCGTCCACCCTGAAAACCTCCATGCTACGGCTTGCGCGTTGATGACGGATGAGCAGCATCTCCCCCGCAGATTCCACCAAGTAGAAACAAGGATCCGGGTACATCTCAGGAGGAGAGGAGTGTTGGATATTGATCTAGGCCAAACGGCCGGATGAGGAGGACGTGGGCTCACCCCACGTCTAAGCGCCCTGATCGGGGGGGCTAACCGATTATGGTTACGGTCCCCCGTTGCGCAGCGCCATATAAAAAGATTAGGAGCTCCGGCCTCTCTGAGTGGACGTCGTTCCTGTGAAGAGCCAAAACTCCTGAACAAACCCTAAGTTCTACCCGATCTACTGTGCGCTGCTAGCAACGGGAAGACCGGCGCCGCTACTGCAGGATCTCACCGGCGACGACCCTCTGCACTGCACCGACTCTACCTCACGCCTGCATCATGCAGGCACGGGTCTTCGCTCCATGGCGTTCATCGGCGACCGTGAGTCTTCCCGACCCCCCTCTCTAATCCTAGGTGTTCTAGTGCTGGACTAGTGGATAATGTGATGTGCATGACGATTAAGGAACCTACATTTGGTATCAGAGCCTATGCTAGTCTTCCTAGAACCCCAGTGCTCGGATTAGGGTTTTCATTTAATGCTAATCTCTGTTCTTGGGCTCGGGTAGCATGTGAGAAGGAGGGGAATCGAAGATTGTATGCAAACCCTTAAGTTTTTCCCCAAAACTTGATGAATTCCGAACCCTAGAACCCCAAATCATGATGAACCCTAAGAAATTTTCCCTCAGACCCAAACAAAAAAAAAAGAGGGGGAACTTACTTTTTGGCGCGCCGCCGCAGCTCCGGCCGAAGCGCGTGAGAGCCGCCGCCGCCTCTGCGCGCCGCGTCGCCGGGCACCGCCGATGCCGCGTCGCCGCTCTTCACGAGCACGCGCCATCTCCGTATCGCGCTCCCTTGGCGCCGCGCCGCGCGCCGCCGGTGCAATCTCGCCCGAGAGCCGCGGCGCGCCGCTTGCCGCGCCGCCGCTCCAGACGGGCGCACCGCCGCCGCTCCACGCGAGTGCGCGAGCCGTCACCGTCGCGGTGATTTTCGGGAGGAATCGGGCTGAATGAGGATTAGGGTTAGGGTTTCAGGTTTTTTAAGTCCCGTGCGGCTGTTGGATCAAATCGTGCGGCTGTTGTTTTACGGGCCAAGGTTTTTTGGGCCAACAGCCGTTTTTGGCCGTCAGATCGAGATCGGACGGCGCGCGCCCATCCACGTTTTCAGTCTGGGCCGTGTGCGCGTTGTGGGCCGTGCGCGTCTGATGGGCCGGCGGGATGTTGGCCCGGGAAAAGAAGGGGATGTTAAGTTTTTGGCCCAGCAGCCATAATTTTATGTATTTCATGTGTTTATTTCAGTATATATATACATGAAATTGTTTATGATGTATATTTCATGCTGATGGATTTTATTTTTAGTATATATATTTCATGTATATCTTATGTTTTTCAGTATACATTTCATGTATTTATGGTACATCTCATGTTTAATTAATGATGTCTCTTATGCAATTATTAACGGAAAATGTTGCCAAGCTGCTGAAAAATATAATGCACTTTTCCGCTGCGTAATGTTCTGCCCCTAATTGAATGGAACCAACGGGAAATTCAATTGGAGGGCTGTATTTAATTTTACATGTTATTACATTTTGACCAACGTTAATTGTAATTGCATGTACTCAATTATGTTTATTTTATTCATGCTATTACTCTTTGACCAACGTTAATTGTAATTGCATGCAATAAATTATGTTAAATTTTTCGTTTCTGCCCAACGGTGATGCGAAAATTCTTATGAGCATGTTATTAATCATACCAACGTAAGATTAATTTTCATGCAAATTAATTATGCGCTTTCCTAATGTAAATTTTAATTTTTTCAGCTGCTTCCGTTTCCGCTCATGTTAATGCTATTGAGCCACTTAATGGTAGTAACTTCCAGAAATGGAAGTTTACACTTATGACGACTTTTCAGCTCTTGGATCCGGACTACGCGCTCAGATTCGATGAGCCGTCGCTCCCATCAAGGGAGGACAATTATGATGACAAAATGAAGGAATATAAAGCTAATGCTGAGAAGTGGGAGCGGTCTAACCGTGTTTCACTTGCTGTGATGAAAAACTCTATCAGTGAGGCTATAAGGGGAGCAATCCCTGAAAAGGAAAGGGTAAAGGACTATTTGTCCTCCATCGAGGATCACTTTAAAGGATCCTCTAAAGTTTATGCTACCACACTGATGCACAGGCTCATGAACACTAAGTACAATGGTACTGGAAATGTTCGTGAGCACATTATGACAATAATCAATATTGCTGCCAGACTTAAGACAATGGACATGGCTATTTCTGATGGTTTTGTTGTCCATTACATTATGATGTCTCTTCCCAAGCAATTTGAAGCTTTCAAGGTGAACTACAACACCATTAAGGACAAGTGGACCATGAGCGAGTTGATCGCTAATGTTTCACAGGAGGAAGAGAGGCTCAAGGCTGAGGGGGCTACTGATTTTGTGAATCAAGTCGGCTCTTCAAATAAGGCTGGTCCCTCTAGAAATAGAGGTGGCTACAAAGGAAAGGGAAAGAAGGAGCAAACCTACTCCCCTTATCAGAAGCCACAGAAGCCACAGCACCCACAGCATCCTAAGGCGCCTAAAAACGCTTCAGACACAGGAGCTCAAATGAATGAAGAAAAGTGGTGAATGTTATTTTTGTCAGTCGAAGGACCATTTCAAAGATGATTGTCCTGGATGGCTGAAATGGCTCGCCAAGAAAGGTACTTATGAAATCACTTTTGTTGATGAAGCATTTTATGCTGATTTTCCTATAAATTCTTGGTGGATTGATTCGGTGCCATCTGCACGCGTTCACGAATTCCTTGCAGGATTCCATATGTTGAGAAGTCTCGGAGGAAAGAAGCCTTAGAGTGGCTAATGGGATGGAAGCCGAAATTCAAGCTATTGGATCGGTTTTTAGTTTTGAATAATGGTTTTGTAATGAAACTTAATGATGTTCTTTATGTTCCTCGATGAGAAGAAACTTGATTTCCATTTCATTATTAGATAATGATGGATATTCTTGTAATTTTGGACACGGAATGTGTTTGATTTATTTTAATAATGATAATGTTGGTCGTGCCATCCGACACGACAAGCTTTATATGTTGTCCTGCAAGACTCTCCTATATCCATGAATGTATGTGATGTGAATAAAAAGCAAGTTAATTGATGAGACCGTCGAAATTGTGGCACTGTCGTTTGGGCCACATTTCGAGGGGGAGAATTGAACGTCTCATTAAAGAAGAAATTCTCCACCCTTTAGACTTTAATGATTCGGATGATCATTGCCTCGATTGTATCAAAGGCAAGTATGTAAAGCAAATAAAGAAAGGTGCTACTCGAAGCACAGGGATTTTGGAATTAATTCATACTGACATATGTGGTCCTTTCCCTGTGACATCAGTGGATGGTTATGATTCTTTTATTACGTTCACTGATGATTACTCACGTTATGGCTATATCTATCCTATTAAAGAGAGATCGGAGGCACTTGATAAATTTAAGATATTTAAGGCTGAAGTTGAAAATCAGCACAATCTAAAGATTAAAGTAGTGCGCTCGGATCGTGGGGGAGAGTATTATGGGCGACACGCAACTTATGGGCAGATTCCTGGTCCTTTTGCCAGGTTTCTACAAGAAAATGGTATAGTCGCCCAGTATTCAATGCCTGGTGATCCCCAGCAAAATGGAGTTGCGGAAAGAAGAAACCGCACACTTATGGATATGGTTCGAAGTATGTTGAGCTACTCCACTTTGCCTGTAAAGTTATGGATGGAAGCATTAAAGACCGCTGCACATATACTCAATCGGGTTCCTAGTAAATCGGTGCCTAAAACACCTTATGAATTATGGACTGGGAGAAAACCTAGTTTGAACTACCTCCATGTGTGGGGTTGTGCAGCTGAAGCTAAAATATTTAACCCACATATTGGGAAATTAGATCCCAAGACTGTGAGTTGCCATTTTATTGGCTACCCTGACAGGTCTAAAGGGTACCGATTCTATTGTCCAGATCGTACCACAAAATTTGTAGAAACAAGACACGCTGTGTTCTTGGAAAATGATGGCATCAGTGGGGACTTGGAGCCCAGGAAAATTGATCTTGAGGAGAAACGGATTTATGTTGCTTCACCGGTAATCCGACAGACAGATTTTCCTGTGCCCCAAGTGGTTGTGCCCATAGTTGATCCTGTAGTTGCAACTCCTGTTGCATCTCCAGTTAATTCTGTGGCTACTCCTTCTGTTGAGGGCTCTGAAAATACAAGTGCAATACCTAATGCTGAGCCTTCACAGCCCTCTGTGACAATTAATGAACAACCTAATGAGCCTACTAATGAACCTGTCAGGAGATCACAACGAGTGAGGAGATCTGCTATCCCAAGTGATTATGAGATTTACTTGAATGAGGATGATCTTGGGAAGGCAGATGATCCTAGCTCTTATAAGGAAGCAATGAAGAATAAGGATTCATCTAAATGGCTAGATGCCATGAAAGATGAGATTGAGTCTATGGGCGCTAATGACGTATGGGACTTAGTGGAAATTCCTAATGGAGCCAAAACAGTAGGCTGCAAATGGGTCTACAAGACCAAGCGTGACTCAAAGGGAATATCGAAGGTTTAAAGCGAGACTTGTAGCAAAAGGGTTTACGCAAAGAGAAGGCATTGACTATAATGAAACCTTTTCTCCTGTCTCAACTAAAGATTCATTTAGAATCATAATGGCGCTCACAGCACATTTCGATTTAGAGTTGCACCAAATGGACGTTAAGACTGCATTCCTGAATGGAGACTTGTATGAAGACGTTTACATGACACAACCGGAAGGTTTTGTTGTGGAAGGCGAGGAACATTTAGGATGCAAGCTAAAGAAATCCATATATGGCCTGAAGCAAGCTTCTAGGCAATGGTACCTTAAATTTGATGAAGTCATAAGGAATTTTGGTTTTATGGAGAATGATGTTGATAATTGTACTTATGTTAAGTTCAGGGGGAGTAATTACACCTTCTTAATTCTTTATGTGGACGATATATTATTGGCAAAGAAGGTGTGGACATGTCGGGGAAACTAAAAGATTTCTCGTCCAATTTTGATATGAAGGATCTCGGTGAAGCATCTTATGTTCTTGGTATTGAAATTCACCGAGATAGGTCCAAAGGAACATTAGGTTTGTCACAAAAGGCATACATTGACAGAGTACTAAAGAGATACAATATGCATAAATGCTCTGCCTCGCCTGCTCCTATTGTTAAGGGCGATAAGTTTGGGAAATTTCAATGCCCAAAAATGACTTTGAATCTGATCGGATGAAGGCTATACCTTACGCTCTGCTGTCGGAAGTATTATGTATGCTCAAGTATGTACGCTACCTGATTTAGCTTTTGTTACCGGGATGCTTGGCAGATATCAGTCAAATCCAGGACCGGACCACCTGAAAGGCCGTAAAAAAGGCCTGCGCTATATGCAAGGCACTAAAGGTCACATGCTCACATATAGAAAATGCGATAACCTTGAGGTTGTCGGTTATTCTGATGCTGATTTTGCGGGGTGTAAAGACACTAAGAAGTCCACATCAGGTTATATTTTCACCCTCGCAGGAGCAGCAATATCATGGAAAAGTGTAAAGCAAACACTTACTGCATCGTCGACAATGCAGGCTGAATTTGTGGCATGTTATGAGGCTACCGGGCAGGCTGTATGGCTTAAGAACTTTATCCCGGGATTGAGAGTGGTAGACAGCATTTCTAGACCACTCATTTTGTACTGCGACAATCAACCCGCAGTTTTCTATTCGAGTAACAACAAGTCAAGTGCAGCTGCCAAGCACATTGACATAAAGTATCATGTTGTGAAAGATAGAGTCCAGGATCAAACAATTAAGGTTGAGCATATTGGAACTAAATTTATGCTTGCGGATCCGCTCACAAAAGGCTTACCACCCAATATTTTTTGTGATCATGTTGCCGGCATGGGTTTATTGGAGAGCCTGTGATCCTGGAATAAGAGGACCATATAAAGTAACCAACTCCCATGAAGTATTATGTTATCCAATCGATATAGAATGAAACACTATAAGTACTGATGTCCAGCAGTATTTAATTGACTGTTGTGACGCATTACTTTGGTGTGAACTTTTATTGAGAAAGGGCTTATGATGTTTAGCCTTACGATCAAGGGGGAGAATGTTGGATATTGATCTAGGCCAAACGGCCGGATGAGGAGGACGTGGGCTCACCCCACGTCTAAGCGCCCTGATCGGGGGGGCTAACCGATTATGGTTACGGTCCCCCGTTGCGCAGCGCCATATAAAAAGATTAGGAGCTCCGGCCTCTCTGAGTGGACGTCGTTCCTGTGAAGAGCCAAAACTCCTGAACAAACCCTAAGTTCTACCCGATCTACTGTGCGCTGCTAGCAACGGGAAGACCGGCGCCGCTACTGCAGGATCTCACCGGCGACGACCCTCTGCACTGCACCGACTCTACCTCACGCCTGCATCACGCAGGCACGGGTCTTCGCTCCATGGCGTTCATCGGCGACCGTGAGTCTTCCCGACCCCCCTCTCTAATCCTAGGTGTTCTAGTGCTGGACTAGTGGATAATGTGATGTGCATGACGATTAAGGAACCTACAAGGAGAAGACGATGCTGCTCAACAGAGTGGTCATCTGCTGATCGGCAATGCCCCATATGCTGCGTACCTTGTCCAGCATGCTGTGGTACTCCACCACGCCGAAACGCTCGGCGTCGGGCTCGGCCGAGTACGCCGTACCGAGTTGGCCACGGAGCAAGACCAGGGTGGGCGAAGGGCCAGCCTGCAGATAGGCAGCGGTGTGAAGCACGGGACTAGCAGGCGCGGGCGCCATGAAACGAAGGGAGGAAGCCGTGAAAGGGTTGACGACGCGCGCGGCGTGCGGAGGGCTCCTATCCGCCAGGACGAGGAGGCCGCCGGTGCTGGTGATGAAGTAGTAGTCCCCGAGGCGTGGAAGGTCCTTGCGGAGGAAGCGGCCGGTGGTGGTGTTGAGGAAGAGGCGGGAGGTGTCGCCGGCGCTGCTCCCGCCGCCGGTCTTGTTCTCGTCGAGCATGGCCCACTGCCGGGGCTGGAACCGGGGGTCAGCTGGGCTGGCCTTGGGGTCGTCGGTGGCTGAGCGCCAGCTCCGGCAGGCGGCGCGCAGGTCCATGAAGTAGTCGATGTCGTCGGTGGCGAGGAGGCAGTCGCCGACGAGGCGGACGAGGTCCGATGGAAGCGACGACCAGAGCGCCATTGCAGATAGGCTAGGCTCTTCCTTGGTTTTGGCGTGGATCGAGTGAACAGAAGGGAAAGCTAGGGCAACCTTGTCGTCTCGACCTTAGGCTTCTCCTTGCCGATGTTGATGAAGACTCGCACGCAGGCACAAAACAACGAGTACTACTTCTCTTGCCGGCAATGACAAGAAACAGCACACGCACGCAAAAGACTCAATGAGCTTCAGAGAGATTTTGGTGCTGCCTTGGTACAGCTTTTCTGATGAATATATTGCTCTTAAATAGGAACATATCTGATTACAAAACGGATTACTAAATGGTGTCCGTGACCACCACGAAGCAAACAAGTTTTGGACTCTGCAAACCGAAATAGAAACAGATTCTGAGAATAGAAACGGACTCTCCTGATTTAGCTAAAACATGTAAAAACAGAAACCTGTAACCGAGCTAGATTATCCAACAAACCTTGCGCTTGTGCTGTTGGTGGCGGCGTAGGTGCAGTGCAGGAGAACACCGCGTGGCCGGGTATTTTGTTGGAGTTAATCCTAAGCATCCCTCTCTTTAAAGGCAACGGCAGAGGAAGAAGCAGAGTCAGTTTCCGGGCAGGATTTTGATCCATTGTCCGATCAGGATTCTTATCTGTATAGGACTAGTACTTGCCATGTTTCATGTATTACTGCTACTATAAATTGAATAGAGAACAGAGAACAAAATTGCCCCACAAAAATCATTGTCTTTGCATCCTGTGTTCTGAATTTCCTGAATTGTGCCGGACATGCTACAGTGCGCGAAATCTGAATTTGTGCTTCAGGTTCAGACTTCAGTTTTTCCAGCGTTCGGTTTTCAGGGATTAGAGCACTGCGGCATGGACGTTGCGCGTCGCTAGCTGTGCGATGCTGGTAAGTTTGGCACTGCTTAACTGCGCGATCGATCGAATGGAATGAAATGCCGCACACGTTTACACACCCGCGCCAAGCACGGACATATATATAGTAAGTAATTTGCTAGCCTAGGCGGTGCTGTACTTAATTAAGGCTAGCCTGTCTTGTTTAAGTGAAACACGCTTTGGCGCTTCTCCCACCCGATGTGAGAAAGGGGACAGGCCAGGCAGGCCCAGACTTTCTCCCGTGCTTGGAAAGGTATGTGAACCATTTATTAGTTGTAATCCAATCCAGTGATCCACAATTAAAGGTATATATACAAATGTACTCAAAACTGTGGGCCAGATATTAATTTACATAGTTAGATGGAAGGTTAGATAAGTAATTTCGTGGCCTATGTTACAGTCCTACCGACTGCCCCAGGATATCTAGCTATGACCATCTTGTAGCCGCTACATTCATCTCCTGCAGCCGTACGACCACGTTGAAGATACCACGACCACCTCCTGAGTCGTTACGTCCGTTCTGCTGGTTCTCAGACCACACTGACAGTCATTACAACCACGTTATGACCTCTCCGATCACGCCTCACTGCTCTGACCACGTAGTTGTAAGCTTCAGATGAAGTTACGACCACGTTCACCGCCGCTGCACTACACTTCCTTAGACCACGGTCGATCACCGTAGTCATAGCTCCTTACGACCACGTAGTGATTCTGTCGATATCTATGAAGGCTTTGTCGACTGCTATTGTCGTAACCCTTATGACCATGTTAGCTGCTTCACTACCATGGTCATAACTCCTTTACAATCACGTCTTCCTGCTGTGTGATCGTGGTCGTAACTCGCTTACAACCACGTCTTCAGCACTTGCGAACACTTCCGCTCGTCATCGTGGTCGTAAGTCGTTTACGACCATGTCTGCGAACACACGATGAACTTGATAGATTTTCTAGAGCCAAACCGCTCTTCTCTTCTTTATTTCTTTCTATTGATCACACTGATCGCTATGATCACACTAATCGTTCTCTCTCTTTCTCTTGCCTCTCGATCACGCCGATCGCGTTGGCTTCTCTCTTGCTTTCTCTTAGTTACAATGCTCTGCCCTTTATACCCTACTCTATGACTTCGACTCGGGTACGACTACGACTACGACTACGACTTGAACTCTAACTACAACAGAGTCGTAATCGTACACGACCACCAATACTTGACTTGACTACCAACTCGTGCACGACTCTGACTTCCAACTCTGTTACAACTACGACTTCCAAACCAAAACAAGATTACTAACTCTAACACCTTGTTATTGGCTTACAGATTACACTACTATAGAAAAGGTCATCACGGACGATTCCAAAACGTCATCACAGACGATTTTGTGAACCGTCTGTGTTTATCGGTCAGTGATAATACGAGGTCATCACAGACGATTTTTAACTAAAAATCGTCTGTGATAGCTGATGATCACAGACGGTTTTTAGTTAAAACCGTCTGTGATATTCTTTTCTACCCCTAAATCTATTTCTGTTTATTGGCTAGCCTCAGAAAATGCTAGCCATGCCCTATGAAACAAGTAGATGAACAAGTATATGTATACATACAATTCACATCTTAATTCATTTGACAAACATAAAACATCTAATTCACATCACATTTCATTCACAAACATAAGGCATCCATTTTGCAAATGAATTAATTGAAATGAAATAAAATATCCATTAACAAATTCACAATTGCAAAATCATTGTGCGCAGTGGAACTCTCCATCTGATCTTATGACTTTAGACCACAAAAACCAAGTGCACTCTCCTTGAATTTGTGCAAGGTCCGGCTGTTTCAATGCAGTTGTAGAGATGGGCGTAGCCTGTCGATAGGAATATCAATGCGCGTACATATATAACTTGACAAGTATGAAATAAATGTGGGAAGATTGACAACCCTTAGAATTGGTGATCTTCGAGGAATCGAGGAGTAGTCTCATATGGTGGCAAACGTAGAATTCACACGTGTTGCCCGGCTGCTGCTGGTGGTACTGCAAAAAATAGGATGTGTTAAATCAAGAGACATTATTACTAAGTGTTGTATAGGATTAATTAATGTGTAGCTAGCGAATACCCGAAAATTGCGAACATATTTCAAGGGCTTAGCCCCTGTCGTCGAGCCACATGTTTGTGCAACGTATGTAGCGAACGACCTTCGTTATTCAAAAAAGTTAGATTAGTCATTCGGAAGGAAAGAAAGAGTACAATGTAGTTATGTATGAAAAAAAATATACTTACCTATCGAGTATTTGGGCAATAGCTGTGTACTTGGATTTGTTCTTACTTAGACAATCAAGGTATATAGACTTGTTCCATTTTGGTATAATTACAATTAAAATCCAATGGAAGTGCTCATTGTATGGCATAAGAACAAATTCCTTATCGCGGTGAGCTAGTAGTGTTGATGTAATATAGCTCTCGACGAAGGATGCATTCTCAGTGATGGTATCAAAGGTGACCAAGAGTGGGTCCAGGAAACCATTGGTGATTTCGTTGATGTAGCTTGGGTCAGCATGAATCTATATATATATACACAGAAAAGCAACAAATTGTGACATATATCGGTATTATATGAACAGAGACTGTGATTGTACAGACTTACAGTGTCCAGCATCGAACGAGTGAGACGTCGAGAGCGTTGAGCGTGAAAAGACCAAATATATCGTCAAAGGTCACCGCGAAGATACATTCCGAAATTCGTCTTGAAATGATCCGATGAATTTGTGATGATACGAGCGACGTTCTACCTTTGGCTTATTGGACTGTTGCATATACCAAGTGTGTAATGTTTGGCAACCAAGTCCTAGGGTTACGAGGTGCTCTTCCGGGATTATCATCGGCTCGCCTAGCACGATTTTGTGGGCCAATGGCAGGTACAGGATATCATCATCATCCTTTGTCTTTGATTTGCCCTTGCCACTGCCTCGACTATAGGTCGACTTTATGGTAGTCGACTGTAATGGTAGCAACGGTGCAAGTTGCTTTGGCGAGAATAGCACCCATGGAGATAGCACAGGTGCAGGTAGCTCTGGTTCGCACTGCCCTTGTGGAGATAGCACCAGTGCATTTTGCTCTGGTTCGCACTGCCCTTCTGGTCCCGCCACCGGTGAAGAAGCCTTCAGGGAGATGTCGCTTTTGGGCCACTGGAGGAATGTTCCAATGGCCTGCCCTAGAGTCATGATCTCGTCGTTGGGGGGCTTCGGTAGCGGGATGACCTTAAAATTGACATGTAAACCATCCACATTAACTTTTGCGTAGCCTGGCGCTAAAGCTTGACCGTGCACCATGGCCCTAATACCAGACGGATATGCCTGGCCCCAGGCAGCGTACAAGGGAATGGAGGCATATCTCACTTGGAGTCTGCACTTCATAGGCTCCTACATAACGATAAAAAGTTAGCTACTCCAATAGGCCTATCAATGGAGCAACCATTCGAGAGATAATAATTATTACCTGGATGTCGTCCACAGGAAATCTGGCCTCGCTTTCCATTGGATTGGATGCACAACTACTTGGACGGTTGTGAGGGCTACCTAGCGCAAGACCAGCAGCGGCGGCGGCCTGCTGACTTTCTGTATGTTTCCACACCTCATCTCTGACTACATCAGCCAGCTCACCTATTAGCTCCTCTCTAAGAGATGCCTTGATCTCTTCTCATAGCCGCTCCTCACGCTGGGCTTTGGTTCTTTTCCTATGCCGATACATTTCGGAGTCATCTTGGAAACCATGTTTCCAAGGAACGTAAAGCCCAAGGCCACTCGTACGGCCCGGGTGCTCCTTGTTTCCCAGGGCCGCAGAGAGAATATCATTCTCCCTTGTTCCCTGGAATGATCCTAGGGTAGATTCAAAACTCAGCTCTTCCTGCAAGAGCACAACATGTCATTTCACTTCGTACAAAGTTGTGGAGTAATTACAAGCTACGTAGTTCGATCGATATCTTACCAGGCGCTGGGACACTTGCTGGTCTGCAGGGTTTCGAAAGGAGACATCCCCCGATGTCGTTATAGATGACTTTGCTCTAATCCAATTTCGAGCGCGGTCATCCTGGATATTGGAAAATGGCGGGGCGATGTCCTGTTTTGATGCCAGTTCATCCTCCCTCCTGCACTGCGGGATTTTACCCGCATACCCAGCTGTGCCAAGTCTGTGGGGGTGTGTGTTTTTTGCCTGGAGGGCCTTGTGCGCCGCACTTGTACTTTTGAAATCTTCAGTCGTCTTCATCGCCTTGAACTATTCCCATTGTGGTTCCAGGAATGGGTATTTATGAAAGGGCGTTTCGTCCGTCTCCATGTATTTTTTGACAAGCGTGCTCTTGAAGTTCTTCCATGCTTTGCACGCGGCTAGCAAGGTTTGTTGTTGCACGGCGTCTTGGTGTTCTTCTGGGATCTTGAACGATGCCAAAATTTCGGTCAGCTGCTCACGTTTCCGAGTATCAGGCACGCTCTTCCACGAATTGAATGTGATCTCAATTCGTACTCGTGCAACTATTCCGACCATGCTTCCGAATGCGCTTACTGCTTTGGGAGTAAGGAGAGGGGTCCCAGATCCATCGACCGCTGTGATGGTAAATCGGCCCTCAGGCTTCTTCGATAGCCCTCTTCCTCGGCGTTGTGATTTTGGAGGGGACGCATCCGGCGATGATGTTGAAGAATGCGCGGGTCATATGTTGCTCATTTTGTGAGTCTATTAGGATAAGATAAGAAAGTGATCATATTGAATTGGAAGAGAGGAAAGGAGTAGAGGGGAGGGGGTGATGTGCCTATCTTAGCACCTACTTTAGTTGCTAATACTATATACTAACACTCACAGCAAGTAAAAGACAATCTACTACAAGAAATGAACATTACAAAATAAACCAAATAGCAAACTATGCTACTGCAGTTTGACACAATGGTCAATATATAAAAAGAATTGAACTCCTAGACAGAAAGAATTGAACAATGGACACACTCAAGGCACATTATCTGGATAGCAAATACACCAAATAGCAAACTATGCTACTGCAGTAAACTAGATAGCAAACTATGCTACTGCAATAAACCAAATAGCAAACTATGCTACTGCAGTAAACAATTCTATTCACAACACACTTTTAACAACTCAAAGATTGTATTATACCAAATAGCAAACTATGCTACTGCAATAAACCAAATAGCAAACAATGCTACTGCAGTAAACAATTCTATTCACAACACATTTTTAACAACTCAAAGATTGTATTATACCAAATAGCAAACTATGCTACTCCAGTAAACCAAATAGCAAACTATGCTATTGCAGTAAACAATTCTATTCACAACACACTTTTAACAACTCAAAGATTGTATTATACCAAATAGCAAACTATGCTACTGCAGTAAACCAAATAGCAAACTATGGCTTATACCAGAGTTACAATGGCGACGGCGATAGGGGACGGCCGGCGAGGGGCTCGGGGAGGCAGCGACGGGCTCGGGGAAGTGGCACGAGGAGGCGGCGACGCGCTCAGGGAGGCGGCGAGAGGCTCGGGGAGGCGACTCGGGGAGGCGACGGCGGCGACGGAGGAGCGAGGAGGCTGCGGCGACGGGCTCGGGGAGGCAACGGCGGCGATGGAGGTGAGAGGAGGCAGCGGCGACGGTGGAAAAGGAGACAGATCGGGAGAGCGGCGAGATTTCTATAACTGCAGCTCACGCGGAAAACCCTAGCCAGAGGGTATATATGGGGACGTTTATTACATACGGTTCTAAAGTTGCCCCTGACTGTAGTAATTATGACAAACACCAACCAGCTGCATTCATATACAACACCAACCAGCTGAATTCATATACAACACCAACCAGCATAAATGCAAATTTACATATACACAATGTATTTCTTCACACATTTTTCACATATACATAAATACAAATTCACAAATACATCACACACATGCATTGTTGTATACATAAATGCCAATTCACACACATGCATTGTTATATACATATGTGCAAATGCCCACATATATATCGCATATTCTCATTCTACTTGCTTATTTCCTTTAAAAATTAGCCCTTCGTGATGATCAATGCGTACATAACTAGTTTCGTCACGTTGTTTGTCGTCGACCCTTATGCCATTTCCAAAAGGAGGTAACTTGTCAAATTGATTATATTCTTCCTCGTCCACTACATTCTATACTTCGACAATTCTCCTTTTTCCATGAAGAACTACATGGCGTTTCTTATTTGCCGGGTCGTTTACATAGAAACTTGAACAACTTGGTTGGCGAGTACGAATGGTTCGTCTTTGTACCTGACACGTTGGAGGTCCACGGTAGTGACACCGTACTTGTCAACCTTCACCTGTGGGGGATGCACCCAACGACAGAGAAATAAGGGGATCTTAAAAACCACGTAGTCGAGCTCCCAAATCTGTTCTATGAACCCATAGTATGAGTTTCTCGACCCATCGGTACTGAACGCATTTATGCGGACACCGCTGTTCTAGTTAGTGCTCTTTACATCCTGAGACTGTGTATAGAATGTGTACCCATTTATGTCATATCCTTGCCATGTCACAACTGTAAATGTTAGCCCTTTTGCCAACCATGTCAGCATCTCACTTGGCGAGCTCCTAGCGATTTGCTCCTTCAACCATGGATGAACCGACTGTTGTGTTGCCTCATGATCCAAACATCCGGCCGCTCTGGATTCTGTTGCCGAAGCACATCCTTGTGCTGGTCGACATAAGACGCCACTTCAGTCTTGTGTTGCAAGACCGTGAAATGGGCTTGAGTATACGTGTCAATATCTGCAGTGATTGCTTTCCTTCCGATAGTTCCGATACCCTTCAGCCTCCCCTCATAACGAGATTGAGGCACACCTATCGGTTGAGTCTGAGCCATATAATCGACACAAAACTCAATGATCTCTTCGCTTGCATAACCTTCGACGATGCTGCCCTCCGGCCGAGATCGATTCTGTACGTAGGACTTGAGAATTCCCATGAACCTCTCAAATGGGTACATGCTACGTAGGAATACGGGCCCGCACATTTTTATCCCCCACACAATGTGAACAATGAGATGGACCATGATATCGAAAAACAAAGGAGGGAAATACATTTCAAAATGACATAGAGTCATCACCACCTCGTCCTGCATAGTGCTTGATCGTGCAAAAATAGCACACCCGCAAGTGCTCGGGTTGCCACTGAAATAGCGGCGAGTGTCGTGTTCTCCACAGGGACTAGACTGAGGCTACCGATGCTCGGCTAAAGCTAGGTCAAACAAAACGGGGGAGAAAACTAAACTAAAACGACCAAACGATCTATCCAACAACGACGAAATGAGCGGCCAAATGCGAATGGATGTCGCATGCGACCGAACGAACTACGATGAGAGACTAAGCGAGCGGCGCACAAGCGACGGAAAGAACGATCAGATGCGAATTGACGTCGTACGATCGAACGAACAAAACGACGACTAACTAAAAGAATGACAACGACGCACAAGAACAAACGACACGGCAAGACTAAACGAACGAACACGACTATCGATCGACGATCTACCTAGCTAACAACCGCAAGAAAGAAAGAGGTAGAGAGACGAGAAGCAATAGGGGAGGGTTAGAAGCACGGAGGGAGAAAACGATCGGTAGCTAACTAGACGACGACGGCAGGACAACACAAAACTACGAACACACGCACGACTTAACTATCGAGCAACCGCTGAGAAAAGCAAAGAGGGAGGGTTTAGAAGCAAAGGGAGGTTGAGACAGCACTGGGGAAAAGAAACGGTCGCGAATCGCTAATCTGCAAACAAACACAAGGTGTGATCGATACTAACTCGACATCTAACACACAACTCGTGACATGAGCTAAATATAAATGACAATTACTAACATAAAGATCACTAACATCAACACATATAACAAAATGTAGGATTGATTGAAGAATTAAACCATCGCAACAGAATATATGATAATTTCCGGAACACATTAGCGAGCACAATCACATGCACACATCACAAATGACGAAATTAATCCACAATTCAGCATCACAATTGCAAATGGTAAATAGCGATTAACACATTAATAGTAATTATCGTGAACGAGTAATTAAGAAAAAAAAGCAACAAGAGGATTTGGAGGTAAACCGAGCAAGCATAACGAGTAGGGGAAGCGGGGCAGAGGATGGTGTCGGTGAAGTGAACCGAGGAAGGAAGGGTCAGTGGAGACGCCGTCGATGACGATGCAGTGGTGGCCGGCGTCGGGGTAGATGCGGAAGCAGTGGAGAGGTCGGAGGCGGCGCTAATGGATGATGTGGAAGAAGTCGGCGTCGGTGTCGATGAAGCCGAGGCGGGGCGGCGCTCGGTGAAGAGGAAGTATGGGTCGGCGGCGCTGTGGCGGTGGAGAAGCGGCGGCGCCGATGCGGTGGCCGGAGAGGAGAAGAATGGAGGAGCGGCGGGGCTCACGGTGAGGCAGCGCGGAGGAGGTGCGGCGGTGGAGTTAGGCGGAGAAGGTGAGGAGATGGCGTTAGGCGGAGAAGGTGAGGAGATGGCGGCGCGGTAGAGGAAGACGGGGAGAGGTGGCGCGGTGGAGCAGGGTGGCGACCGGAGGGAGTGGAGAAGAGAGGCGGTGGCCCGGTGAGGGGAGGTGATTTGGGGGAGAAGCAGCGGGTGAAGAAGGGCACAGGGGCGCACCGGAGCAGCGAGGTGAGAAGGCGCGGATGTGGAGGGAGAGCAAGAAGGCGGCACGGATGGGGAGAAGTGGTGGCCGAGAGAGGAAGCGGAATAGAGGGGGCGGCCGTGTGATGGTGGCGCGGCAGGGAGAGCAAAGAAGGGAGGCGGCCGAGAGAGGAGCTGTGGTGTTGGCGAGATGGAGACGGAGAAGGAGGCGCGGAGGAAGAGGTGGTGCGGTGGAGGATGGAGAAGCGGCAGGCGCGTCGACAAGCTGCGGCCCGGCGCTTGCCGGCGGCCGGAGTGGAGGAGGAGAATCGGGGGAGGAAGCAAACGGGGGCAGAGGTAGAAGGAAACCGGGCTCGGGTTCTCCCAGGCGGCGGCTGGGGTTTTTTTTAGGGAGATTAGGGTTTTCGGCAATTTGCGATTTAGTCCTCGTGGTTTCTGGAATTTGCAATCAAGTTCCGCCCCATTTGATTTCTTTTGAATTAGACCTCTGGAGCTCCGTTTTCTTCGCGGTTTGATCCTACGCATCCGTGACGACGCGCACAACTGCACGGAGCAATCCCAAAATGCCAAATTTGTCGTTTATGCGCCTCGATCGCGTCGACCTACAGAAAAAGCACAAAAAATGTAAAATGATCCCATTTGAGCAATTAAATATAGAAAAACATGTAAATAGTGATAAATGGTCCCAAAATACGAAGAATATGAGGGTAAAATGACGGCTAAATATATGCAAAAATGACGAATGTCACATAGCATCTAGTCCTTCGGGATCGATGACCTTCTGAGCAATTGTGTTAAAGAAATAGCATAGCCTCATGATTGTCTCTCGGACTTTGATCGGCAAAATATTTCTAATTGCAATAGGGAGCATCTGTGTCATCAACACATGACAATCATGAGACTTCATGCCATTTAACTTCAAATCTTGCATCAAAACAAGTTTCTTCGCGTTGCGGGAGTAACCAGATGGAACTTTGACACCATGCAAGCACTGGCACAGTTCTGTTTTCTTGACCTTGGACAGAGTGTAACACGCAGGGGAAGGTACGTTCGTTCATTATCTGTTATTGTCGGCGCTAACTCAGGCCTGATGTCCATATCAGCCAAGTCAAGCCGTGCGTTGACGTTGTCCTTTGTTTTGTAACGAATGTTCAGTAAGAGACCAATCAAGCTATCACATACATTCTTTTCTACGTGCATGATGTCGATGCAGTGTCGAATATCTAGGTACTCCCAATAAGATAAGTCTCAAAATATTGATCTCTTCTTCCAGGTGTTCTTCTCATGAGCCCTCAATTTACGTCCCTTTCCGAGGACAACATCTAAATCCTTAACCATATCATAAACCTTGTGTCCCCTTAAATGCCTTGGAGCTGAACCGTCTTCCTTCTCTCCGTCAAATTGTTTCTTCATCTTGCGGTATGGGTGAGCCCTCCGCAGGAACCGGTGGTGACGTATGTAGACTGTTTTGCGTGAGTGTCTCAGCCACACACTCTCGGTATCATCTAAACAGTGGGTACAATCTTTGGCACCTATTGTACTCTGGCCCGATAGGTTAGTAAGGGCAGTATAATCATTTATGGTACAGAACAATAAGGAACACAAAGTGAAGTTCTCTCGTTTGTATGCATCCCATACCTGTACCCCTTCGTTCCACAGTACTTTTAGATTTCCACCAACGGTGCTAGGTACACATCGATATCATTCCCTAGATGCTTTGGCCCTTGGATAAGTATCGACAGCAAAATATATTTTCGCTTTATACACAACCAAGGAGAAAGGTTATAGATGCAGAGAGTCACGGGCCATGTGCTATGTCGACTGCTCATGGTACTGAAAGGATTCATTCCATCTGTACTCAGTCCAAGCCTTATATTCCTTGGTTCTGCACCGAAGTCTGCGAAACTCCTATCGATGTTTCTCCACTGGGCAGAATCAGCAAGGTGTCTTAGCATTCCATCCTTCTTGCGCTCCACCGAGTGCCAACGCAGCAGTTTTGCCTCCTTTGGATTTGCAAAAAACCTTTTCAAACTGAGAATTATAGGAAAATACCATGCCACCTTAGCAGGAGGTCCTTTCTTCGCCTCTGTTCCCTCGTCATCATCTGATTGATTGTTACATTTGTATCGGGATGCGTTGCACACCGAACATACATGCATATTTGCATACTCTTTGCGGTACAGGATACAGTCGTTCGGACATGCATGTATTCCTTCTACTTCCATTCCCAATGGACAAAGAACCTTCTTGGCTTTATACGTGGTTTTAAGCAACTCATTTCCCTCCGGAAGCATGTTCGCTAAAAGACCTAGCAGCGCCGTGAAACTCTTGTCGGACCAACCGTTGCTTGCCTTCAATTTCAACAGTTCAAACACGGCTAACAACCTCGTGTACTTTAACCCGCAGCACGTGAACAAAGGTTTCTCCAAGTCCTCCATCAAGCCCTGGAATTTAACATACGCTCTCTCATCATAGTTCTCTTCTACATCGCGAAGCATCTGATTCAGATTGTCATCGTGCAACCTATCCGAATCCGAACCACAATCGACATCATTTGGCGGCATGTCATTCACTTCACCGGCGATGTCATCTGGCGGCATATCATTCACTTCACCAGCAATTGATCATTGACATCGCCATGACTGGTCCAACACGTATAACCCTTTTTGAAACCCCTCCGAATCAAGTGCGCTTCAATTTGCCCTCGGTTCTTAAACATCTTTAAATTCTCGCAGTCAGTGCATGGACAGTACATACATTCCACCCCCTTATTCAGCATATCCTCCTCGGTATCTTTTGCAAAAGCAGACACGCCATTAATATACTCTTCACTCACACGGCTCGCGGCATACATCCAGCTTCGGTCCTACGTTATGTATATATATATAACAACTTAGTATTAAAAATTAAATTATTTAATTATTACTACATATATATATATACCACATGCTTTCAGGCTTTGATGCGGGGGATTGCCCAATCTTCACGGCGTAGGATCGATGGAGATAATTTGAATCCGTGCAACCTGACGAATCGATGGCGTCAACCACTGTTAGAAGAGCAACCTGCGACAAAAGAATTCGCCCAACCATACGCTCGTGATCCCGTCTATCCGACCACTAAGTAGACGTGTCGTCGCTCCTGCAAATCACAAGGAAACACAAGAATGACAGGGAAGGACGCCCGATTCTCCTTTAGGTTGCATCTATGTGTCAAACCCTATGAAGAATAAGCGTATAGCTCTTTCTGAAAATAATCGATTGATTCATGATGGTCTCCCTTTTTTTACGTGAGGGTATACAGGTCTATATATAGCCAGACTCACAAACGAAAAATAACCGACTCAACAACTTAACAAAAACAAACGTCCGAACCGCGACGAGGCCGGCGCAAGTCTGTTCGGCCGATGGAAACCGAGTCCGACTCAACGAAAAAAAACAACTCGACAACAGAACGCAGCTTCGACTTGGAATTTCTGTCACGCATGCGTTCACGTCCATTGACTAGATGAATCACGTAAGCATTCAAGTCCCTTTCCATTACTTTCTTCATGGGATAGCTGCATGCAGGTTTGGCTTCAATTTTTATTTCTTTCCACATGTAGCACTTTTCGTTGCATCCTATTTCCAGTTTCGTGATCCTTAATGAGAACATTCTTTTGTTCAAAGCTAAGAATAATTAAGTAGAAATTATTAGGTAGTATATTATTCTCATATAAATTAAAACCAAATTTAACTAGGAGCGAGTTCACCTGTTGATTAATCTTTTTAGCTCGTGCTTGTGTAACTTCCGATTGGAATGTCCTCATTATCTTGTACGCCTGAAGTGATAGATGATGCACTAGTGCCGACAAGACCTTCTAAACGCATCTTCACTTTAGGCTTGTACAGATCGAGTATGGGCCTGTATACAATTAAATAAAATAGTAGTAACTCTATATCTCTAAATATAATAGTTAAATACCCAATTAAATTAGAGTTCACCTGATAATATTTAATGCGGCTCAATAATTCCTTCCAGTTAAATAATATATTTAAATGAGAAGTACAAGATATGAGCATATCCGCGTCATCCTCCCCTTCTTCAAGAAAAGTCGTCCTCGGCTTTTGATAATCTGAAATTGTACTAAACAAAGAATACGATGTATATGCATGGTACATATATTTGTCATTTACACTCATTCTATTTAACACATTATGCTTACCTGAAGGCGTAGTAAACAGAAAGAACAACACATATGCATGGTATATATATGAAT
Organism: Dendrocalamus sinicus; assembly: GCA_036346575.1. Taxonomy (NCBI): domain Eukaryota; kingdom Viridiplantae; phylum Streptophyta; class Magnoliopsida; order Poales; family Poaceae; genus Dendrocalamus; species Dendrocalamus sinicus. The sequence goes on along the minus strand of CM070666.1, from coordinate 14,656,843 downwards.
CAATTATTATGTCATTCGTATTATTCTGGACATACCATTTAGTACAACAATAGCCATGAGATGTATGCATTGCAATATTGTCATTCACATCATTCTTCCTCATATCTAGAAAAGTCGTCCTCGACTTTTCTAAGCGTGCATACAAGTGAGTAGTGGACATCAGCATATCAAATTGCTCTAATATAGGTGAGAAAATTTTTAATGACTTCCATGCTTCAACTGTGTTGTTCTGATTATTTGTATATGATTGTACAGCAAAGAATGAACAAGTAGGCTTAAGAAATCTTTCTAAATAGCAAGCACTAACATTTGAGCTCATCTCAGTGTGATCATGATATGGCACAAAAATTGTTTATCCAAAATATGCAATTTCAAATCAGCAAACTTATCACACGTAATGCATATTCGATAAACATAGAACTTGTTATCTGCACCATAATCTCCGATCAAATTGAACTTATAGGTGTAGACATAGGTACTAACTAGTGATTTTAAACATGAAATTTTAGCAACATTCTGAATCACACTAGATAACTCCTTAGGATCATCGAACATGATATAATACAAAAAATCATTATGAGATATTCGAGTAATAACTTCCTTATGAGTAATTAATTCCACATTATGTAAATTGATCCAAGAAATTTCAGAATATGGAATTTTTGATTGAACACATGAGTTCTCACAATTACTCACCTTTTCCCAATTAAATTCAGCACCAATATTGTTACCTTTATCATTCTCTTCAGTTGATGTAGGTGCTGTAGGTATCAAATCATCATGATGTAACAACGGGGCAGCAAGTACTTCATCTTCAACTGTGATTATCTTCTCATCGGTTTTCTCCAGTGGTACCAGTTGTGGAACATTCGACTCCTTTTCTTTAATGTCAACCTACACAATGTGAGAAACAACACTAGAAGTAGATATTAATATATTAGTTTCATAATCAACCTCACTTTGTCTATCATCTACTTCTCTCTTTTCTTTTTGTGTATATCTCTCACTCTCAATTTGGATGCTCTCAACCTCACATATGGTGGAATCACACAACTCACTCTTTTTATCGCTCCCACTCAATTTGGCTATGTGGCTCTCATCCTCACATGGGTTTTGAAACATCTCATCCTTTCGTGGGTCAGCAATGTCGCAATTACCATCAACCACAATCTTCTCATGTAGCAACGGGGCAGCACTATATGACGCCTTGACCGAAGGGAAAGTCCCATGCTCGGTCATCTTCTCATGTGACGCATTGATAACGGCATGCGAACTGAAGTGTAGACTTAGGTTGAAACATGGTGTATGCCTCTCCTTAATTCTCTTCTCCTGCTCTATAGCATAGTTCACAAGATCCTGCATACTACCATCATATTTCAAATGAACAGTAGCAGCGATCTCGGAATTCAAACCTGTTTTAAAGTAGGCTCTCTTTGCACATGCCTCTGTGATATTGGCACGATACATAGCATAATCTAGCTCATCATAATAAGATTGACAGATCGACGTCCTTGACGAATGCTCTTCATATGATGAAGTAACTCTAACTCATACTCATATGGTACAAACTCATTTCTCATGACCTGCTTCAATTCTTTCCTTGTAGTGACATATTGCTTCTCAGGATATCGCTTCCATCAAGTGCATGCATATTCTTTAAACTCCATGGTGGCTTGTGTCACTTTCTTGGCATCAGATAGATTTTGAAACTTAAGGTCACATTCAAGTTGTTCCACCCGTTCAAGATACTCCTCTGGATCTGTACTTCCATAGAATGGAAAATATAAGTATCGAGAGTCGCACCATGAGGAATGAAATGTTGGATATCCTGCCATTGTTAGTATTGCAAAAAAAAGCAAAGAATATATGGAATTTATGTGGAATCACTCATTCTCGTCTTCTCTTACCAACCGAAGTTCTTATGCGTCCTTGTTGGGATTGAAGAACTACACGCACTTTGGTGACGATAGACAACACAAGGTGGTAGATTAAGCGAATTCAATTGCACAAGCATTGTTATAACAATGGCTTTTATGTGGAGCTTGGAGGGGAAATAACAATCTATGCAATCTGAAATTCTAGATGTTGTTAAGTTAAGTAGTAATCCAAGCTAGAATACTTTACCTAAGTGCTGACCCAAAAGCTTTAAGTGAAGTGTATGAACACACACGCAAAGATCAATGTGACTCGATGCAACAAAGAAATGAGGTAAATAGAAGCGATCTGAAATTGAGAATTAAATAGCTCGTTTTGCACCAAGTATAGGAGAGACACTAGCCTATTGCAATGATATGAATGTAAGGGCACAAGATTGCTCAAGAAAATTAAATACACAAGCTGAATTTATAGACTAAAAACTCATCCAAATTTGGCCAATACTCTTTTTTTCTTGAAATATGCTCACGCCGTGGCTTTTTTTTTAATGGCTGCCTTTTTTTTTTGCTTTCTCTTTTTTTTTGACTCAAAGGCCGAACTAGAGTTTCGTTGTTCCTTGAATTTGTACAAGTCAAAATATTCAGCAAGATGTAAAATACTCAAGAGCAGCCCTAAATGCAATATTCAACAGCTAGTCTCATGTTTCAAAGGAAGGTAGATATAAGTGAAGCTCAATATTAACAATGCCTTTTTTTCAGAGATGCAAATACGCTGACTTCCAACTAGTGCCAGATAAAACAGAGAGACTCAGAATTATGCCAGCACGTGGAATTCAGATGAAACGCCTACCCAAAACTTTCGGGCAATAGCTGGATGATTTGGTTCTGGAGTTAGTTGGCTCGCTTGATTTTGTGGTGCAAGTAGACGGAATACTAGCAAAAGTATTTTCTATTTGGTTTTGGTGAAGTAGCCTCTGATTACAACACCTCTTGATGAGTTTCGGCCAGACAACCGAATAGATCAATTGGACTCGGAGACAATCACAGATCGACACGGCAGTTTCCAGCCAGAAAGCTTGCTTGCTAGGAAATCAACATGGTTCCAAAGGACAAAGAAACTAGTTTGTTAGAAGTTGTTAGGAAACCAGGACTCTATCTGGAGTCCTTATCTAATTGGGCACCCCCACCGTAGACTATAAATAGGGACCTAGACCCCTCTCATTATGTACCCCGATGCAATCTAAAGCAATAAAGAAAGACCAGGAGTTCTCTCTACCTCTCTGTGTTCAATCTATTATTCGTGATTACGTGATTGATCGTTCTTGTTCTAAGCGGAGGAATCGCCGGACTGGTCTCCAGCGTCGGTTCCTCAACACGTTATCAGCACGACTTCGCTCTGGTGAACGAAGGTAATCATCGAAGCACAGATTGAATTTTCTAGATCGCTTTGAATCTGTATTTTCTTTACGCGTTCTAGAATTGAATCTCTACGGTGCAAATCCGCCCTAATCTACCGCGAGCAGACTTGAAGTCGCCGGCACAATGTCGATCGGTAGATTGTGAAATAGGGTAGATGTTGATTGCACTGTAGATTAGAACGATGCAAATCCGCCCCAAATCTACCGCGAGCAGATCTGAAATCGCCGGCACAATGTCGATTGGTAGATCATGAAAAGGGGTAGATGTTGATTGCATCGTAGATTAGAAACGGGATTTTTGCATGAATTTATTTGATTCTGCACGATCATTATATGAGAAAAGACTGCACGAGAAAATACTGCATGATCTCTGTGTTCAGTCATTGCACGAACGAAATATTTTGCATCGGCTTCTGTTCGTGTTTGCATGTCCACTGCATGAAAAAAAAAGAGGGGAAAACAAGGCGTCACCGCGCCCGCATGCGCGCCGCCGCGAAGAGTCGCACCACCGACAGAACCGGCGCGCGCGCAGATCGCCGCCGCGCGCATGCGCGCCGCCACCGCCGCCGAAGTCGGTTGTGAAGCCCGATCGCCGCCGAACTCGTGACGCGCGTGCGCCCGAGGTCGGCCCGGCCGCAGCACCGACCGGGCCTCACCATGGCTGCCGTCGCCGCGCGTGGCGCCGTCGCCGTGCTTGAACCCGACGATGGCGCTGCCGCCCCGCGCCCGAACATCGACCTCGGCTCCGTGCAGCAGCCACTACGCCGCATGCGCCGCACGGCCACCACAGTCTGCCCAGCCACCGCCCAGCATGGCACCGCCGCTGGCACGATGCCGCCCTCGGCTTCCGGCCTACGCCACCCGGGGAGGATGCCGCCCGCATGTGGCTACCTCGACCCCTCCGCTCACATCCCACATGACCCGCCGCCAAGCCTCGTCGGCCAGCAGCCGTACTTGCTCCGCCGCGCCACCGCCCGACCGTCCGCGATCGCTCGAACGGCCGCCTTGGCTCGCCGCCAACGGCCTCGCCCCACCCACGACCTCGCCGGCGCTGCATGCGCTCGCACCGCCGCCGGGCTTCCCCGCCGTCGTGCGCGACGCGCGCGCATAGATCCGGCCGCCGCATTGAGCCGCCGCCTCCTCACGCCGCCCGGCGCCACCACCGCGCCTTCACACCCGCACGCCGCTGGCCGACTCGCTAGCCCCGCCGGCTCCGGGCCCGCACGCCCCCTAGCCGCCGCTCGGTTGGAGCCAGCGCCGCCGCTGCCCATGTGAACAGGGGTAGGAAACCCTACCCCTGCCCCTCGGTTTTTTGATCCAGGTGCTATGGGCCGGATGGGCCTGGTGGCGGTTTGGGCTGAACAAGGCCGGCCGAAGGAAGATCATTGAGAAAAAAAAGGCCTGGCCGGGGGGGCGCCGACTGTTTTCTAAAAAGGGCCCGAAATTATTAGAAATTACCGATGAACCCTCGGGTTTTACTTTTGAGTCCCGGATTTTGCGTATAAGGCTTCGTAATTCTGAAATTACGTATAAGCCCTCAAATTTACGATCGGGTCCAGAATTTTGCAGAAAACCCCTCGGTAAATCAGAAAATTGCGCGAATTTTTCTCTGAACTGAAAATTTGCGTAAAAACTCTCTGGAATTGCAGAATTTGCTGAAATTTCATATTTTAGCATAAAAGGGCCTCGGGAACCCAAATTTTGAATTATTTTTAGCATTTGAAGGTTATTTATTTCTGCCATTATTATTTCTGTATTTTCTGTATTTATTTACTGTTTTGGTTAATTGTAATTACTGAAAATTGCTTTTAATCACTGTATTAGCAGTAAAATGTATAGAAAATGCATAGAAAATTCTGAAACATTGCGAGAACCTTTTGTACCATTTATTTACCCGCAGTGAATTATTCCGTGCATGTCTACCAGCAGTAGACTTATACACATTTAGATGACTAGCATCACGAACTGGGAGTTCGAGGAGCTGGCCCCGCATGGCCAAAACTATTTGACATAGGCATCCGATGTCGAGATTGTGCTTGGAGCCAGGAAGCTCCGCGCTGCTATTGGGATTGGCGGACTGAATGACGCTCAACCCAAACATGAGGAGAATGATCAGGCACTTCATTTTCTCAGGCACCACCTCTGCCTCACTCTAAAGAATGAGTATATGGCGGAGAAAAGCGCGCTAGTACTCTGGACCGCACTCAAGAAGCGGTTTGAGAGGCTGAAGTACACCATTCTTCCTCAAGCAGAGCAGAGTGGATCGATCGAGGTTTGTCGACTTTAAGACGGCCGGGAGTGCAGTTACGCGCTTGCACAGATTTGTACTAATCTTCAACTCGTGACAAGCGAGATCACGACGAGCGAGAAGATTGAAAGAACCTATCCACCTTCCACCCCAATGCAAGACAATCACTTTGCAACTATCGCCATGACGGCTATAAGGAATGTGCCGAATTGATTGATATGATGCGAGTTGCGAGGCTCAGGACGAAGTTCTCCGCAAGAACTAAGTCACTCAGCCATCTGGGAGCTCCATTGGCCGTGAAGCCAACGACGGGAGCAACAAGGTGCGAAAGCTCTTGATAGAGAAAAAGGGAAGAAAGGGTAAGACCGTAGCCCAGAAAGGCAAATCAGATGCTCCACGTGAGAATAAGGCTAGCAAGCCAAAACGGGATGGCAAAGGGCACATGAAGCCTATTCTGCATCGGTTGAGGGGAGCATTACGAGCACGTGCTGCGATGGTGTTTGAGACCATTACGACAGCAGCACCCCTCTCGACCTAGAAGCAGCCACCGTCATGATTTCTTTTGAAGAGAATGTCACCCCGAGAGAATAGCAGAAGAAGTCTAGTGCACAGAATGCATTTAGACTTTAATTGTCATTTATTTTGTGTGGAAGAATATGTTAGAATTTGCATGGATGGTACTTAAGAATTGTTATTTTCTCGTGATGGTTGGATGATATTTGAAGAATTCATTCATTTATTCAGTTAATGATGGCATGATATGTTCTGATATTGGAGTGTTTTATTTATGTGTTGATTGTCTTCTCATGCATGTTAATAAAATACCCTATATTAGAACACGTGTAGCGCCCTATAAAGGAAGTGTGCTTAGCCAGCAGCGGCACAACGCATACCATCTTAAGAGAGATTAAGTATTTCCAGTCGATCCGTAAGAGCACTAGCAGCCTTACGACAATCGCCGAAAGCGATACATGTATAATTGGTTCAGGAAGAGCCATAATGGGCACAACTTTGGTTATTGAAGAAACCTTATTGTATCCAGAATCGACTAGAACTCTCCTAAGTTTTAAGAATATCCGCGCAAATGGTTTCCACGTTGAGACTGAAGAAGAGTACGGTAAGGAATACCTGCTCATTACGAAGCGCGAAGAGAATAGAAAAGGGTATTACAAAATCTTCCTGGGCTATATTATACCAACATTAAGGCGCCTGTAGCGTGCACTGTCCTAAAGACGGTATTTAGAAGCTCTGAACTCTTCTGTCTCTGGCATGACAGATTAGGCCACCCAAGTCTTAGGATGATGAGAAACATAATAAATAACTCGCATGGGCATAATATTAATGAGATGAATTTTCCGAATCATGAAGATTTTGTGTGCCCTGCATGTGCCACCGGGAAACTAATTACTAGACCCTCCACTCTGAAAGTGAAGGATGAAGTCTCGCATTCCCGAACGCATCCAGGAGGCATTTGCGTCCCATTCAGCCCGTCTCGGGCCGTTTAATTATTTCATGGTGGTCATTGGCGCTTCTTGAAGTGGTCATATGTGGGTTTGTTGTCCACAAGGAACCACACCTTTGCAAAATTGATCTCGCAGATCATTCGCATCGAAATGTGTTTCGAACATCACATCAAGTCCATTAGAATGGACAACGCCGGCGAATTTACTTCAAAGGCATCGATGATTATTGCATGGTGATGGAATTGCGGTTGAGCATTCGGTGCATCGCATGTCCATACCTGAATGGTTTGGCAGAGGCTTTAATTAAAAGAATTATTGCCCAACCCTCTTGTATAATTGAAATCTAGCAGCTACATGTTGGGGACACGCATCTGCATGCAATAATCTCATCAATTTTAGACCTTCGGCCTACAACATCTATTCACCTATGCAACTAGTGCAATGGTCACCACCGAAAATTTCCAAACATTAGGGGGAGGAAATCAATCCCTTGATGAAGAATGTCGGGAAATTACGTGGCAAGCCTGGGGAATCCATGCAGATGACCCGTGCACTAGAGAAGTCCAGAAGACATTACATGGCAAGCCGTGGGAATTCATGCAGATGACCCGCGTATTAATGAAGCAAATAGAGAAGTCTAGAAGACAAGAGAAATCCAGAAGACAATTGATTTGCAAGCATTAGCAAATCAGCTGCCTGATCACTTTAGTGATTTGAAGAGCATGACTAAATCGCATGTGCCAGCACGCACTGCACCGGAGAGGGTTGAAATACCAAAGAATGCAGAAGGTATCCCTAATCTCGTCCAGAGGCCTCAGAAAAATAATAAAGGACGAGAACTCCGGTTCCTCGAATCCTTAGTAACCGGGGACGCCTGGCGAAAAAGGATAAGAGAGATTTATCACAGCCGATCATTGAAGTCCCCCAGAATGAGAAGGGAGCGTTGAGACTGGCACAAGTATGACACCTTCCAAAAGGGCATACCGGATCTGAATATCCCCATCGGCATGGATGTGTGCGCACACATCGGAGCCGAAAAACTAAAGGGACTTGCCACCGCAATTGAAAGAAGCGATGCGCAAGGTAAACCTCTAGCAGAAGCAATTGCTCCAGAAGAAGCAGCTCATGAAGAAATAGCTATAAATTATGTGCACACAGGTGAGCCCCTGAATAGGACAACAGCTAATATCGATATCTACTTCGCAAAGAAAATTGCCACCATCATCGATCTTGATCCCGAGCCTGCATCGCTCGCTGAATGTAAGAAAAGATCAGATTGGGAAGATTAGAAGAAGGCAATAGCAACCGAATTGCTATCTCTGAATAAAAGAGAGGTGTTTGGGCCCGTATGCCACACACCTCCCCACATACACCCCGTTGGGCACAAGTGGGTATTTGTTCGAAAGAGAAATGAAAGAAATGAAGTAGTGAGATACAAAGCAAAATTTGGTAGCCCAAGGTTTCACTCAACGTCCTGGAGTTGATTATGAAGAAACCTACTCCCAGTCATGAGTGGAATTACCTTTAGATACTTGATCTCAATGGCAGTGAACTTGAATTTAGAAATGAAATTGATGGATGTTGTGACTGCATACCTTTACGGTAACTTGGATTCGGAGATTTACATGAAAGTCCCTGAAGGAATTCCTCTCCCGAACCAAGACAGAGCAAATAGAAATCTGTACAGTGTGAAACTCAGAAAGTCACTGTATGGACTGAAACAATCTGGAAGAATGTGGTATAATCGCTTAAGCGACTTTCTCTGCAAGAAAGGCTACACGAACAATGAAGACTGTCCTTGTGTATTTATACGGCGATCCCAGAATGGATTCTGTATAATCTCTGTGTATGTAGATGATCTGAATATCATCGGGACAGCCGAAGACATAAAAGAAGCAAGCTCCTACTTGGAGTCAGAATTTGAAATGAAAGATTTGGGCAAGACCAAGTTTTGCTTAGGCCTGCAGCTTGAGCATGTCCCTGAAGGAGTCTTGGTACATCAGTCGACCTACACCCAGAAGGTGCTTGAAAGGTTTGGCTTTAAGAAGGCATTTCCCTCGAAAGTACCGATGATCGGTAGGTCTTTACAGCAAGAAAAAGATCCTTTCCGACCAAGGGAAGAGGGGGAGGAAGTCTGGGACCGAATTCCCATACTTGAGTGCAGTGGGAGCACTCATGTATTTAGCAAACTGCACTAGACCGGACATTGCATTTGCCGTGAACCTCTTAGCAAGGTATAGTGCAGAGCCCACCAAAAGGCATTGGCAGGGCATAAAGGACATTTTCCGATACCTCCAAGGTAGCAAAGACCTCGGATTGTTTTACAGAAAGAATCAAGATCTGAACTTGATTGGCTATGCAGATGCTGGGTATCTGTCAGACCCGCATACCGCTAAGTCACAAACAGGCTATGTATTCCTGTGTGGTGGAACTGCAATTTCATGGAAATCGTCTAAGCAAAGCCCGTAGCTACTTGACGAACCACTCGAAATTATAGCATCAGTATGAAGCCGCACGAGTGCGCTGGCTCCGCCGAATGGTTCACCACATCCAGCGATCATGTGGGATGAACATTGTGCAAACCCCCACAATTATCTATGAAAATAATGCCGCTTGCGTTGCACAAGTGCAAACGGGCTATGTGAAGAGTCACCTCACAAAGCATATCAACCCCAAGTTCTTCTATGCACATGAATTGCAAACGATGGACGAGATTAAAGTACTGCATACTAAGTCATGTGAAAATCTCGCAGATTTATTCACTAAGTCACTCCCCGCATCTAGCTTTGAAAGGTGCGTGCGTGGAATTGGAATGATGAGACTTAGAGAAATGCAGAATTCAGGGGGAGAATTCTCACAAGCCCGCTAATAAATCTTGATCATGAAGATTAAGTACCCAAAAATAAAGTCTTGCAGACTAAATGAATTTGGGTGAATTGTACTCTTTTTCCCTTGACGAGTTTTCCATGAAGTTTCTCGACCAAGGTTTTTAATGAGGCAATTCGTGCATCGCAGCATCACATGTATCGTGTACTCTTTCTCCAAATTTTCCCACTGGGTTTTTATGGAATTTTGACGAGGCATGAGCATGTTGGGTGAGTGCCCAAGGGGGAGTGTTAGGAAACCAGGACTCTATCTGGAGTCCTTATCTAATTGGGCACCCCCACCGTAGACTATAAATAGGGACCTAGACCCCTCTCATTATGTACCCCGATGCAATCTAAAGCAATAAAGAAAGACCAGAAGTTCTCTCTACCTCTCTGTGTTCAATCTATTATTCTGTGATTGATTCGTTCTTGTTCTAAGCAGAGGAATCGCTCGGACTGGTCTCCAGCGTCGGTTCCTCAACAGAAGTAAATGCCAATTCAACTTTCCAATCTGTTTGATCAAATCAATTTGGCCAGCACGTCACAGAATGAAACGTCCATGATCTTGTGATGTGGTTGACTAACAAAAAGACTTTGGTTTTGTTCCTCAAGTCGCGCAAGAATTTGGTACCCGACAGCAGAGACTCGGGATCAAAGACTAGATGTAGATTTTTTTTTTTGGTTTAGGTGAAACAAAGAAAATAAAACAAAGATCAAGCGACGCAAAGGAATACGATGACCAGCACCTAAACAAAATTCTAATGGACGAAAACTTAACAAAACTCACGAAAATAACAGATGCAAAAAACTAGGGTTTAGATTTTTTTTTTGGCTTTTTGTGTATAAGAAAAAAATAAATCTAACTACGGGTAAATCAATCCTACCGTGTCAACCGTGCTCTGATACCAAGATGATGCGGGGGATTGCCCGATCTTCACGGCGTAGGATCGATGAAGATAATTTGTATCCGTGCAACCTGACGAGTCGATGGCGCCAACCACTGTTAGAACAGCAACCTGTGACAAAAGAATTCGCCCAACCACACGCTCGTGATCCCGTCTACCCGATCACTAAGTAGATGTGTTGTCGCTCCTGCAAATCACAAGAAAACACAAGAACGACGGAGAAGAACGCCCGATTCCCCTCTAGGTTGCATCTATGTGTTAAACCCTAGGAAGAATAAGCGTATAGCTCTTTCTGAAAATAATCAATTGATTCATGATGGTCTCTCCCTTTTTTACATGAGGATATACAGGTCTATATATAGCCAGACTCACAAACGAAAAATAACCGACTCAACAACTTAAAAAAAACAAACGCCCGAACCGCGACGAGGCCGGCGCAAGTCTGTTCGGCCGATGGAAACCGACTCCGACTCAACGAAAAAAAACAACTCGACAACAGAACGCAGCTCCGACTTGGACTTTCCGTCACGCATGCGTTCACGTCCATTGACTAGATGAATCACGTAAGCATTCAAGTCCCTTTCCATTACTTTCTTCATGGGATAGTTGCATGCAGGATTGGCTTCGGTTTTTATTTCTTTCCACATGTAGCACTTTTCGTTGCCTCCTATTTTCAGCTTCGTGATCCTTAATGAGAACATTCTTTTGTTCAAACCTAAGAATAATTAAATAAAAATTATTAGGTAGTATATTATTCTCATATAAATTAAAACCAAATTTAACTAGGAACGAGTTCACCTGTTGATTAATCTTTTTAGCTCGTGCTCGTGTAATCGTCCGATTGGAATGTCCTCATTATCTTGTACGCTTGAAGTGATGGATGATGCACTAGTGCCGACGAGACCTTTTAAACGCATCTTCACTTTAGGCTTGTACAGATCGAGTATGGGCCTGTATATAATTAAATAAAAAAGTAGTAACTCTGTATCTCCAAATATAATAGTTAAAGACCCAATTAAATTAGAGTTCACCTGATAATATTTAATGCGGCTCAATAATTCCTTCCAGTTAAATAATATATTTAAATGAGAAGTACAAGATATGAGCGTATCCGCGTCAGGTTTTGCTAGCTTAATTCATATTATAAACATAACAGCTATTATATAACCAACAATTTTGCAAACCATCTTCAATAACACTCACCAATTACTTACATCTAAATTGTAAATGCAAAGAAAAATAAATTTCATTACTAACCATATCTAGAGCAACCAGGAAAGTATGAATCTTCAAAGCTCAATCTCTGTTTCAAAACTCAATTTCTGCTTCAAAGCTCAATCTCTGCTTCAAAGCTCAATCTCTGCCTCCTGAAATCGCCTAGCTTGCCTCCTGAGCGAAAGAGTAAAGCACCAGCTAGATCTGGATCGAAATGAAGACAGATGCGGTTCTGAGCAGTGCAATAAATGTGTAGCGTCATTATCACAGACGGTTTTTAATAAAAAACCATCTGCGATAATCCTGGGATTAGCACAGACGGTTTTTTATTAAAAACTGTCTGTGATAATTCCATATTATCACAGACGGATTTTAACACAAACTGTCTGTGATACTAAAGTATCACAGACGGTTCATCGGTAAGATAAATGCGTGATACTCGTTTTCTCCGACGCCACCAACACAGACGGTGTCCAAATTAAAACTGTCTGTGTTAGTGTCGATCACAGACGGTTTAACAAAACCGTCTGTGATTGGCCGTCTAGTATTAGGCTTTCTGTAGTAGTGTTAGGTCGGTCAGGTGTTAACTTAAATCATGTGTTCAGGTGGAAGCGGTCAGTGGAGGGTGCAGGTGAGCAAGCTCGTGGATGCTGGGATGGCCGGACAGGGAGGCGACAAGGCGTGGCAGCGGCCAGAGGTTGGTTGTCCAGTAACTTAAAAGTTATATGGTGCACGAGTAATTTACATGTTTTTTTCACCAAATATATTTACTTGATTACGGTAATCTAAGGCAATCTAAGGCAGAAAGGGCTTGGCGACGGACGACAGGAATTGTGAGATCTATTAGGCTTATGAAGCAACCTCACTAGCATAAAAAGGGTTTGCAATGGCGGCCTCAGGTCAAGCATATTTGCGCCGTGAAGCTTGATATACACACTATGTATCATGCATTTACATGGTTATCAGTAATCAGTTACACATAATCTAAAAAGTTTACTTAGTCAAGAACAGTGGTGGAACCAGCACCGGAACAGCTTCCCCAAATCCGCTGGAGGCAACTAGGGACCATGGATGTTGAAGGCAAGCTGAGTCTGCTAGAAGCAATTAGGTATTTCAATGTTTTATCCGTTGCCGGCGGTCATGTGCTGCTCATGAAGAAGCTGGAGTATCAAGAAAGGCGATGAACAATCAAGGGTGAGGTGTCGATGAGTCATAGTAGGCCACTCATATGCCTGACTTGTTTCATCTAAAAATCACATCGATGGTGATTCAATCCAACAATAGGCACAAATACTAATCAGCAAATCAATACAACACTAAATAACTATCGTCAAATAATTAAAAGATCATGGTAACTTGACACTAAACTAAGTAATTTAACATGAATCCCAGACTGAATAACTGAGTATTGGACTAAGTAACTCTTATGGATTACATTGTTTTTTTGGGACTTACATATTGTTATAGAGGTAGACTAAAACTGGTACGAACGGAGGAGTCCACCTGTGGAGAAGGGGAAAGGGGAGAGAGTGCAGGTGATTGCTGGTAGTGTGGAGAAGTGTCGGGGCAGCAGATCAAAGAAGGCAACGGCTGAGCAGGAGACAAGGGCTAGGCCGAAGGGTTAAGTCTAAAGAACAACTAGTACTTAAGGTACTTAAGGTACATTCCAAGCATCGGAGAAAGTCTGCTAGTAACATTGTAAGTACGATCATTAGTCTACAACAACTTAGTTTAATCAAATGGAATAAGTCTGTTGGACTCGGTGAACTATAGCAAAAGATTGGAAATCAACCTTCAATTACAAAACCGGCCAGGTGTTTGACCCTTCCCCTCTCTCATATATCAGTACTGGGTATTTTACACCTCCTAGGGCATTTAAAGGGTGTTTTAGCTAACATGGCATCTTCGTGTGAACATCCACGTCTTCCTTCTCTCATCTCTTTTCCTCTCTCTCCTCCCCCACGGCAAAATACAAGCCATCCATGGCTGCCACCAAAAGCTCTCTGTCGAATCCAAAAAATTAATTCTAAATATATGTATTTATCATGCTAGTCCTATAATTAATACCTAGCACATATAACAACATTGTATCACATCTGCACATGTATGAATAAACAAAGTATCATATAATGTTAAACTTTTGACATAGCGAACATAGGCTTATATAACTAAGCTTTTGACAAAAGGGTTGACCGGCCAAATAGTTCTCATACAAAGTAAATAGCAGCGAAAATAATGATTAATGAGACAAAAATTCCAGCAATCATGCCATCTCACCATAGTCAACTAATTGGAGTTAAAACTTAGCAAATGACATCGTTCGCCGATATCCACGACGTGAAAGTAATTGATCTGGAGATCTCCTTCTTATTGCTTTAATAGTGTTCAACAAGCAACTGTTAGAACAAAATCGTACTCCATAAGACTTTATAACAAAATTATATAGTATATTTGTCTAATCTGGTTTACTTAACAAAAAGATGCTTTTATTTGAGATAATGAATAATATATTGCAAACAAAAGTTATAAAAGTAATTGATATTTGATATAAGGTAATAAGTAAGTAAGATAAGCATAAATCACAACTAGGGATTTCATACTAGGGTGACAATAGTGAGTATGACAACTTTTCAAGGAGATATCAATAGAACAAATTGGTGTAACTATCAACCATACCTACATAGCGATTTTACCAAAAATACATGCTTGCATAATAGTTCAAGCAAACAAAATACATATCATTAAATTATGGGATCAACATGGTTAAAGGAGGGTGCTTGTATTGCTGTGAACACTTGCATCCTGCTTTAGGTCAATTTCGAAGCAGTCCTGACATGTCGATATCTGACTATAAAGCAAATAACACAAATAAATACCAAATAAAATTAAACTGATGAAAAACTCAAATATTTTTACATGTTATGAAATAGCAATATTTTATTAAATTTAGAAATATTTTTGGGACAACTTTCTGTTACAGGAACCAGAAATATCTTAAAGGCATGATGGCAGTAAGCCCATCA
This sequence comes from Dendrocalamus sinicus, assembly GCA_036346575.1. Classification (NCBI taxonomy): domain Eukaryota; kingdom Viridiplantae; phylum Streptophyta; class Magnoliopsida; order Poales; family Poaceae; genus Dendrocalamus; species Dendrocalamus sinicus. The sequence continues at coordinate 14,641,830 of CM070666.1, read as the reverse complement.
CGAAAACATTGTAATCACCCTCTAGGCCAAAGCACTTAAGATTTGGAATTCCAACTGTAGATCGAAGGGGAATGTTAGTTGATCGATCTGTCCAAAAACAAGTGTTGGATAAAGTAAAAGCAAGTAAACACAAAAAGACATATATTACTCTCTCCTTGAGGTTTTCTGTATAATTTTGAGTCGTACAGTGAGTGAGGCTAGTTTGCCTTCATATTTGGCTGGACAAAATATCATGATCAATAAGCGTACTATCAGTTCCCACAGATAAGAGTATCAATGTAAACTGCAGAAAGATTTTGTAAAGAGTCTCACACAAATTTCACAGTATCATGTCGGATAACATGCTCCCGAAGAAGATGCGTGCACTATAACAGTTTTCTAGTTCCAACCGGGGCTGGAAGATCAGAAACTAATCTAAAAAGGTAAAAACCTATGAACAAAATAGTAGCCAATATGGATCTGTTTGTACCTTGTTATTGCTGGCATTGTGAAAACACATTGCCTCAAATCTTTCCTCATGCAGCTCCAGGAATTGGCATTGGCCTGAGAATTCATGGTTGTGTGAGTGTGGTGGCCCTATTACAGAAAACCGTATTACAGACAGTTCAGAAACGTCATCACAGACGGTTTTGTGAGCCGTCTGAATTTATGGGTCAGTAATGATACAAGGTCATCACAGACGGTTTTCGAACCGTCTGTGGTGTAAATATCACAGACGGTTCTTAACTAAAAACCGTCTATGATAGTTATAATCACAGTAGAGCATACAGTCGTTCGGACATGCATGTATTCATTCTACTTCCATTCCCAACGGACAAAGAACCTTCTTGGCTTTATACGTGGTTTTAGACAACTCATTTCCCTCCGGAAGCATGTCCGCTAAAATACCTAGCAGCGCCGTGAAACTCTTGTCAGACCAACCGTTGCTTGCCTTCAATTTCAACAGTTCAAGCACGGCCGACAACCTCGTGTACTTTGACCTGCAGCACGTGAACAAAGGTTTCTCCGAATCCTCCATCAAACCCCGGAATTTAACATACTCTCTCTCTCTCATCATAGTTCTCTTCTACATCGCGAAGCATCTGATCCAGATTGTCATCGTGCAACCTATCCGGATCCGAACACTTCACCGGCGATGTCATCCGGCGGCATATCATTGACTTCGCCATGACTGGTCCAACACGTATAACCCTTTTTGAAACCCCTCCAAATCAAGTGCGCTTCAATTTGCTCTCGGTTCTTAAACATCTTTAAATTCTCATAGTCAGTGCATGGACAGTACATATGTTCCACCCCCTTATTTAACATATCCCCCTTGGCAGCTCTTGTAAAACCAGACACGCCATTAATATACTCTTCACTCACACGGTTCGCGGCATACATCCAGCTTTGGTCCTGCATTATGTATATATATAACAACTTAGTATTGAAAATTAAATTAATTAATTATTACTACATATATACCACATGCATTGAGGCTTTGCTAGCTTAATTCATATTATAAACACAACAGCTATTTCCCCAGCGATCGTTGAAGTTATATAACCGACAGTTTAACAAATTTGGCCTCCCACATGACCGGAACTGATCATGTATGGTCAAGTAGATGCAAACCATCTTCAATAACACTCACCAAAACTTAGATCTAAATTGTAATGTAAAGAAAAATAAATTTCATTACTAACCATATCTAGAACAATCAGGAAGGTATGAATCTTCAAAACTCAATCTTTGCCTCCTCCCACCAAATGAATTGGCCTGAAATCGCCTAACTTACCTCCTGAGCGAAAGAGTGCAGCACTGGCTAGATCTGGATCGAAATGAAGACAGATGCGGTTCTGAGCGGCGCAATAAATATGTAGCAGAATTATCACAAATAAAAAAACCGTCTGTGATAATGCCAGATTATCACAGACGGTTTTAAATAAAAGCCGTCTGTGATACTGAAATATCACAGACGGTTCATCGGTAAGAACCGTCTGTGATCCTCCTTTTCTCCGACGCCATCAACACAGACGGTGTTCAAATTAAAATCGTCTGTGTTAGTGTCGGTCACAGACGGTTTTGTCAAACCGTCTGTGATTTGGCATCTAGTATTAGGCTTCCTGTAGTAGTGTGGTCCGTTTAGCTATTATCTCTTTTGAGTTTTGACAATACCCTCTAAAAAAAGACAATCCTCTCTCAGTTCCTCCCTCTCAGAAGGGGAAAAAAGGCAGACAATATCTTCTTTGTTTATAACCTTGTCAAAAGATCCTAACAGTTGCAAGCTAATAAACTGAGTGAAGCTTTCCAGTCCAAAAACAGGAACAAGCACAAGACGCCTGTGTTCTTGCACCATACCACAAACCAAAACCCAAAGAACAAAAAGGTTCAGCAAATCAATGCCGCCTCGTTAGCAGATCTAGGATGCTCTCACGGTCTCAACCTGATCCGGGCTGGGGTGAACTGGAACACCACCGAATCCAGCCGCGCGTCGGGATCATTATGGAAGAATTCCATGCAAGAACCTCTCCTCTATCAGAAGAACTGATGCTTTGCATGGGTCACATGCTAACCCCAACTGAGAGGGAAAGGGACAAGCAGAAAGGAGAGTAAAGTTTCGGCTATAAATCTCACGAGCAAATGCAGCAGCTTTGCTGTGGAGTGAAAAGAAAAATCAGGAGAAATTCAAGAGCATGGGATGGAGCTGAGGGGAATGAGTAATTAAGTTCCAGTACTAAGAATTGAGGAGGCAATTAATAATGACAACGGCAGAAGACGGAGTGTATGTGAGAGAGAGAGATGGGAGCCGGACTTTGTAGCTGGGGTTCCGGGGTCCGGACCGCGGGTGCCGTCGAAGCCATGCGCAACCACGGCGTCGACAGCCAACGGAGGCGGATTCGACTGGTTCCGTAGCTGAGGCTCCGGCGTTCGAAGCGCCGGCGCCACCGAAGCCATGCGCAACCACGGCGTAGACGGCCAAGCCAACCAGCAAGGGAAGGGCGATAGGTTGACTGCGGCGGAGGAGGAGACCACAGGCGCTCCGGCTGGTGCCCACCTAACGATAACGTGGTCATCACTGGAGCAGGGGACGTATGGGAGAAGGAGGAAGAAAGGTGGAGAGGACGGAGTTGGTGGATGGATCGAGAACCAGCAAGGAAGAGGGCAGGTTCCTGATCTCCTCTAGCAGCAGGGCACAGGTGTGCCCACGCACCAGCAGCGCAGGAATGAACGGACGCCATGGCGACCTAAACGCTAGGCAACGGTCAAGGAAACGGCAGGCGGCACGGAGACGCGGCCGAACGCACAGGCAAGCGAGCCACGCGTCGAGCCAAGGGCAAGTCCAAAAACGAACGGATTAAAGGAGAAGCGAGGAAATCCTTCAGCTATAGGAAGTTTATGATTAGTACATGATGCCACGTCAAAAAGAATCGGCTTCTACCTATGCATGCATGGAAGGCCTCCTTGCATTGCCATGCAAATCAAGTAGGCTTTGGAGATGAAGGAAGGAGTCTGACGCTAACTGATTGGTTTCGTTGCCGTAAATCAAGGATTACCAACGAACCAACGTAGCTGCCGTCTCTGCATAAACCAGCCCGGCCTCCTCGACTTGAACGGCAAGAAGGTGAATGTACTTGGGATAAAGATATAAATTAGACTCAGGAGACTGTAACTAGGGCTATAAATTATCCGAGCTTGAGGAACCTGCCTACCTAGGCTCGAGCTCCATACAAAGCTCGAGCCTGAGTTTGAGTTGGGCTCGATCTCGGTTTAGCCAAAGCTCAAGTATGCCCACTAAAAAGAAGAATGAAGTTTTTACATGCATCATTTTTCAGCAGTGTGGGCGAAAAAATTGCCAGAAGTTCACAGATCGTAACATAACGGGAAGCAAATTAAGCTTGTTTGAATCAACAACTAGTTAACAAATTTCTAGTGGCCGGTTGGCTTAAACAAGAGGTGGGGTGAGAGGAATACCTCTGATTTGGCTGAAAGAGAATAGAAGGCGGCGTCATGGCGATTGGGATGGCCTGCTGTGAGTTGAGAAGGAGGCAAGGGAGTTGGGGTGGAATCGAGGGTTTTCCACGGATCTAATATATCCTTCTGCAACACCAACCTGTTCATCTTCATTGGTTTACGTTATGTTTTCAAGAGTTGTACCAATTTTCGTCCGATTTATCTTACAATCGATAATTATCACCGGTTCGCACCTCTTTACTAATTTTAGTAAAATCATCTAGCACACTTTGATCCACCGTGTGTTTGACCTTTACACCCTTCAGAGAGAGGTGGTGCTATTTAGGGATGAGAAACGGTAAGGATAATTTGTTTTATCCGATATTCGTATCTGAGAAAACATGAATGTGGTAAGCAAAATCGATATTCGAGAATGTTTGTATCTGTATTCAAGAATATTCGTATCTATATTTGAGAATATTCGTATTCGAGAATGTTCGTATTCGTATTTGTATTCGAGACTATTCGATTTGTAATCGATCTGTTTCCATCCTTGGTAACCTCCCTAGAGATGATTGTAAGAAATAATTTTCTGATGAACCAAGATTCACAAGTAAAAAGTGAAAATTACTTTACATAATTTATATCTCTATATGCTACAATGCTAGTCATATTACATAAATTTGTTCTACCGAGATTTGTTACAAAAGTTTTAGGATATTTGCATTCAATCGAATTAAGTACATATTTGATTCGAATTCTTATCCGTTACGACATTTGATTCGTATTCGTATTTGAGAATGTTCGAATTTGTATTCGTTTTAAAATATGAATTTATATTCATATTCATAATCATTTAAAAATATGAATTTATATTTGTATTTAAGACTATTCGATTTGTATTCGATCTATTTCCAAACCTAGTGCTGTTGATCCAACATAAGCATGGTCTGGTTGTTAGCACAGGTGCATATTGCTTAATTTGCTAATCAGATAGTACTAGTACATAAGAAAAATCTGAAACATATTGACGACCGTGCAACCAGACATCACCCATTCCGACTAATCATCGTGGTTATCCTCGGCGTCTAGAAGTTTAACATACTTGTGCCTTCAGAACAAAAAAAAGCTCGATTATGCAACGTGTTGCATGCTTGACCACAAGTGTTCCATCACATTACGCAAGCTTAAGCAAAGAGTTGATTATTTTTACTCAATTAATTTGTGTGAGCGAGCCCAATAAGAGTTGTTTAGTGCCACTTGGAAAGCAGGAACGTACATATAGGAGCTAGGGGTGGCAAAAAACCTCGAGGCTCGTGAACTGGCTTAGCTCGTTGAAGGCTCGGTTCGGCTTAGCTCGGCTCGTGGCATAAACGAGCTAAGCCGAGTCAAGGTTTCAGCTCGGTCCGTTAACGAGCCGAGCCGGCTCGCAAACCGCTCGCTAGGCTCGGTATACTTGGTTGGCCCAGCTCGGCAGCGTCTTCAATCCATCACGACGTGAGCGGCTCAGTACAACAGTAGTAGTAGTAGTATGTATGTATGCCAATTTTCACACCTCTTTAGTCACTGAGAGGTATTATTAAAGTACATGTTACTCTTTTATCTATTAATTTCACATATGGAAAGGAACCATCAGATGTCATATTTGCTCATACTGGAACTGGAGTTTTCTTGACAAGTTTTCTTACTTTGTTATGAACATACTACATTAGATGTTCTTTCCTTTTTGATGTAATTTCGGTCATAGGATTACTATTGTATATGTTTCACTGCCACTCTAAAAAATCATAGAAGTTATCATTCAGAAAAACAAATCTAAAACATAACAAGCCTAACATGCCAAACGAGCCTAATGAGCCAAGCCTAACGAGCCGAGCCTAATGAGTCATAGGATTGATGTGATTTGCATATTCCACTAATAAGCCTAACGAGCCGAGCTCGAGCTTTTCAACGAGCCGAGCCGAGCTTCTCTTTTAACTCGTTAGCTTAACGAGCCGAGCTGAGCCGAGCCGAATCTCTTCCCTAACGAGCTTTCACGAGCCGAGCCGAGCCAGCTCGATATCCACCCCTAATAGGAACTGTTTAGCTCTGATCGGATTAAATCAATAAACAGGGCATTAAAGCCACGATCATAGATGCAAAATAGAATGTACTATATATGCGTAGGCTCTTGAGATATCCAAAGTCATTGATCTCAAAATGTTCTTGGTCCAAGTCTAGCACAACTTTAGCCTTCATCTCTCGAATAATTTTTTTAAGGGTATCTCTTGAATAGTGTAGAGCATACATGTTTGGCTCATGGCCACCTATTAATTCTGCTAAACTTCTGCCGACTGAAATTTGGAGTTCTTCAATACGGTTGAGCGTGATGATCAAGCTCGAACGTGTATACCAGAGAATCACTGGGATGGTAATGTAAACATACTTACACACGTGATCGATCTTGTTGATTGTACATGAACCGTGTACATCAATCGGCTAAATATGTTTTAAGGCCATGTACAATACATCAGCTGTCTATAAAAATGCACTGTCTATAAGAAACGCACCTAAGATTTTTGATAAGGTGGAAGAAAAAGAAAGAGGTAGAAAGAGATTGCCTATCATGCAATAGTCGACTGTAACACGAGAAATAAGATACATTATACATAGAGAAGCCGTCTATAGAGACATGTATAAAAACAACACATTAAAGGAGTTGTTTTTAGAGCTGTATATAGATGACATACAGAGGTACTATAGATAGTAGTTCTCTGTATCATTGCACATGTCATACGACGATTAAGGCTATGTTTAGTGTGATAGATTGAGGAGAAAGGGATGTTTTACTTCGGACAATTCATCCACTGAAAGGCTTTCTGAGTTGCTGTTAGACCATGTGGCATGGTGTAGAATATTTTAGTGATAAATAATTGACAATGATTAATTTGTGATGATGAATAATTGACAATATTACATATCGATGTTATGTGAGGCGTGTAGCGTGTGTGGACTAATATCGGTCAAATTAGAAAGAACTTGTGCCGGAAAAATGTTGGTTTGGTCTTTGCATATGAAGGATAACTCGGAGGTGATCATGGTCTACGGTGAGGACCAGGAAATGGCTTAGGGTGAAGTCTGGTCCAAAGAGTCAAGAATGTCAGAAGAGACGGTCGTGGTTTACGGTGAGGATCAGGAGATGGCTTAGGGTGAAGTCTGGTCCAGAGGGTCAAGGATGTCAGAAGAGACGGTCGTACTCGAGTTGGGGCGTGTGGAGATCAAAGAAGGACGATACAAGTCGGCGCTTCGGCTGTGTGGTCCAAAGGCTACAACATATGATGAAAAAAAACTCGTGTTATAGAAGGGTTTTGGATCTCTTGAAAAATAGTGAGCCAAAGAGCCTATTAAAAAAAAGGTTCAATTAAATGAGTAGTATTAGTCTACCCTACTCTATAATACACCAAAATTTTCTTTGCTAAATCCACCCGCTCAACCACCCCCACAGTCATGCCTAATCTAAGTCCACCCAGATTTGTGTACCAAAGTAATCCAACTTCATACAAATGAATGGCCTGGATCTCTCCTCAAGCCTTCTTCTCTTACTCATTGAAAGATCTAAGGTCAAAATTATTTGGATCATGCACATCATTGAACCAGAATCCCACCCGCACCCATGCGCACGCCCCCGACGCTGCCTCCACCCCGCTCCTTCGCCGAATCTTTCTCCCCCGTCTCCCCCGTTCTCTGTGTCTCCCCGCCTCCTCCTTCCCTCGCTCCGCCGTTCTCCACCGATCCGCCCTCCCCTCCTCCCCTCCCTCCTCCGCCGCTCCGCACGTCTCCCCGCCTCCTCCTCCCCCCGCTCCGCCGTTCTCCGCCGATCCGCCCTCGCCTCCTCCCCTCCCTCCTCCGCCGCTCCGCCCTCGCCTCCTCCTCCCCACCCTGCGCCGCCGCTCCCCCATCTCCGTCTCCTTCTCCGACTGCATTTCCTCCTCCGAGTCTGAGATCCATGCATGGCCTCGCCGCGCTGCACCCCCGCCGCCGGATCCGGTGAGTCCCCCCTCCCTCCCTGTGCATCTCTGCCCCCATGCCCCTGATTTGCTAGCTGGGGTTCGTCTTCTCTAGCTGGATCTCATCTGATTGGCCTTCCCGCTCGTCCGACGCATCCATGGCCTTCTCGCTCGTCCGACCCATCCATGGCCTTCTCGCTCGTCCGACGCATGGCTGCCTCCGGCATCTCGCCGCGCCTCCGGTGCCTCGCGGCCTTCCCTGCCGGTGCCCTCGCCGTCTACAGCAACTCCGCAGGTCTGTCTGCCACTCTGGCCTGGTTTGCCGGCTCTTAGCATTAATTTGGGCGAAATGTTTTCGTGCTGATGGAATTGATTTGTTCCTGGTTGGACGCAGGGTTGAAGGAGTATGATCCGGATGGGGTAGAAGCGAGGGCGATCGAGGCGGCCATCGAGGGGGTTCATGTGATCAGGCATGGCAAGTGTTGTCCTCTTTTGAGGGGAAAACACCGTCTTTGTTAGTTCCTGTTTCTGTGTCCCCTGAGACCTACAATTTGATAGCTCTAGAACCCTATGGTTGCTCTATGCGCTTGGTTCTCTTGTTAGTGAGCTTGGCATTACATGAGGGGAGTACGCCAACTGTCAGAGTCTAATCCCTTCTTTCTGTGAGAAGATTGGAGTCTTGAATCTTGAGCAAAAACGCCTTTATTTCTCAAAAGGGTATTAACTGGATTGAGCTAATCATCTGTCACCTGATTCATGTCTAATTATTAATTCAGACTTGTTTGGTGCCAATATTAGTTCAATAGTTCCATTTCATTAAGTATCTGTTGCAAGTCAAAATGCATCTCATGATTCTAAAGCACTGAAGTTCTGTGTTGCAAACTTGCAATGAGATGTTTAAATGGTTTGTGTTTCTATACCATCTTCCTTTTTTGAGAATGTAATTTCATTGTGTGAAGCGGAAGCTTCTAATCATTATTTGCCCATATAAAATATAATGGGGATAGTGTGTTTTATTCATCTTCTCTATTAATTGCAGATATAAAGAAGCCTGCTGGAACAGCTAAGGAAATAGAGAGTTAGGCCCCGTTTGGCACAGCTCAGCTTCACTAGTGAAGCTGTTTTTTTTAGATTCAGCTTCACGAGCAGCTTCATCGGTGAAGCTAAAGCTGTTTTAGAAAACTGTTTGGCAAAACAACTTCACATGACTTCATGCATGGTCGAGAGAGGTCAATTGTCCAAGATGCCCTGTCTACGACTTGTTCTAACATTTGGAGTTGTATATTTGTATATGGTCATATGAATTTAAAAATAATATATTTGAATGAGTATGAATTAAAAAATTAAAATAATAAAATAATAAAAAAATTAAAATACGTGAACGGGAGAGAGCGGTGCGTACACGAAAGAAAAAAGTGAACGGGATTTTTGTGAACTGAGCGGTGCGTGCGCTGAGGAGAGAGTGGCAAATACGTGTAAATTTTTGTGAACTAGAGGGCATTCGCTTCCTTGGAATATGGGCTGAGGGAGAGAGTGTGAAAGCTACTTTTTCAGCTTCACCTCTCCCTATTCCTTTGTGAGAGCACAAAAAGGAGCTTCATGGGTGAAGCTGTGCTAAACAGGCCTTATTTTGGTTGTTCACCTCAAACCTTGTCTTGGTAGTAATGGCTATCATCGATCGTGCCTATTCTTACTTCTATACGTTTTCACTTTGTTAATCTTAGTTTTTTCACTTTTCCAGGTTGGTGATAGATACTTTACCGATGTTGTCTACGAAAGCAGAATGGTTTTCTCACCGTATTACAGAACCATTGAATTTTGCCAATGAATCTTACATTGTCGGAAGGGTAAGCTCTATATTCTCTGTTTCTCTGTGAAGTGACAACATATTTACATCCTGAAAAAGAAAGGAGAATGACTAATTTTGTTAGTACTTAGTACCGCCGCGATCCGAAAAAATTTCCAAATCCGCGCGCGTTCGCATCCATTCAAATCTCAACCGCTGCCGATTTGAAAATCTCCGAACCGATCGGATATTCAGATCTGAGCTAATCATCTGTCACCTGATTCATGTCTAATTATTAATTCAGACTTGTTTGGTGCCAATATTAGTTCAATAGTTCCATTTCATTAAGTATCTGTTGCAAGTCAAAATGCATCTCATGATTCTACCACCTCGCCCGCCTCGCCGACGAGTCCTGATGCTGTAGAAACCTTCCGTTTGCTTGATTCCTTCCTTCTTAGCCCACGTTATTAGCAATGTCGTTTTATCTGATTCATTTATGCGAATTGAATTGAATTGAATCAAGTCTCGGTGAACGAGGTGGAGGCGCTGTTTGAGCTCTACAAGAAGATCAGCTGCTCCATCATCGACGACGGACTCATCCACAAGGTGCAAATATAATACTCCCTCTTCAATTCTTGCATCTGATGTGTTATCGCCTTCTTGGGTTAATGTGAGATCCAAAAATTCCTCGCAGTTCGTCAACTAAAGGAATGATTATTGTGCTTTACACTTCAATCCATGTTCTTTGTAGCGAATAATTCGGTTCTTTCAATCTGAGAGAAATGGGTGTTCTTGGGCTCATGGACAGTGACACTTTGATGAGTACTCAACCAATTAGTATTTGGTTATATTGAGTGCGATGTGCAACTTAGTACAGAGAAGATTGATCTGAAAGTGTTGCACCGCACGCAATGGATTCTCTCCTCAGGGGATGGATTAGTGGGACGCTGTCATATGACCAGTACAGATGGAGTATTATAAAATTTGTCTTGACAGCCCATAAAATTCTTTGCCTGTATTTGTCCATATCATGTGTGGCTCCCATGTGCAATTTGACCATCCAGTGGCGGAGTCAGGATTTGGTTACGTCCTGGACCCAGTGATGGAATGATCTAGGCTATTTGAGCTGAATTATGAAAATGTTACCCAGACACTGAATTTACCTAGGTTGTATACTAGATGTTTTTCACACCCCAGGCTGAAGCCTATGCTACCTAGGGTGTTGCTCCGCCCCTGCTGCATCCGATTGATCAAAAAGATTGTTGAGTTTGTATTTTCAGGAACATCTGTTATGCCTGCACATGTTGGGATGAACAAATTTAATGGAATTAACAAACCAAAGAGAGTAATAATAAACGAAGTTTCGATGCCCTTTCTCATTGCATACTATGTTGAAACTGTCAAAGAGATTTTTTTAAATGTTCCTCTGTTGAACTGTTCTCCAGGAAGAGCTTCAGCTGGCATTGTTCAAGACTCCTAGCGGCGAGAATCTTTTTCTTGACAGGTGAGTGTTTACTTGTTTTGCTCTATAAGTTCTTGATTTACGGATCATGCACAAAGTTCTGAATTTTCTCCGATTATTCTGAAATTATTTACATCACATGTCGCTTTCAGAGATTTACAACATCGAACTAAAATTCTCTCGATCCGAGTTTTTATTTGTTCGATGAAAAGAAAAATGGTGTAATAGAGTTTGATGAGTTTATTCATGCCCTCAGTGTCTTCCATCCATTCGCACCTTTGGAAGACAAGATTAATTGTACGTACGGTTCTTGCAGAGACTAGCTATGCCACGTTCATGTGTTGAGCTATAATTACAGCTGGGCTCTTTTTCTGGATTGTTTCAGTTGCATTTAGGCTGTATGACTTGAGGCAAACTGGCTTTATTGAACGTGTGGAGGTTAGTTCATTATGATATATTTAACTGTACCATGCATTTTTTTAAGTTTAAACTAAGGTGATCCATTGGCATGCCCTATGTTGTAGGTAAACAAATGGTTATTTCTATTTTCATGGAATCTGAAATGAGATTGTCAAATGACCTTCTTGAAGCCATCATAGATAAGGTAAGCAATAATTTGCTTTGGCTTCTCACGTCATTTATTTTCATCTTACATGGATGTAAGTTGTGAGTTATTGTTTCAGACATTTGAAGATGCTGATACTGATAGGGATGGAAAAATTAACCAAGAAGAATGGAAGAAATTTGTATTGCGCCACCCTAATCTATTAAAGATCATGACACTACCATATCTAAGGTTTGAACCTGAGGACTACAGCCAAAGTATTGCAAGTATTTTCTTCAAATTACAGCCAACATGTTTCATCGGTTAGCTTTGAAATATGTGTGTGGGGAAGTATTGTTGATTGTATAGCTCTTACTGTTTGTAGGCTGCCTTGTGCTCTATAAGGATTGTAAGAAAAGTTCCAGATTTGACAGAGAACTTCATGGGTTCTTTTGGTACTTATTTGTCTTGTTTTCAGTCTTAACTATTTCACAAACAAAATTCTACTTGTATTATGGATTGCATCAACCTTGACTTAATGTATTGAACCATGTGAGACGTGAATCTTAATGAATCTGATTGTTCATTTTATTTTTTACAAATTTTATCTTATTTTGTATTTTATCGTAGCGTTAGTACGGGTACACTACTAGTGTTAATTAGGACCGCTACTTTTAAGTTAGAATCTTTTTTGTCTGAGGGTATAAAAGCACGCAGCTTGTGACGCAGCCGCAGAGAGGGGATGAGAAAAATTAGGTGGCGGCGTGTATAGCTAGAGGCTGGCCGTGACTTTTGCAAGCATTAATTGGGGAGGCGTTTTGGCCAGAACTCGATGGTCCGTGGTCACGGCTATGACTTGTCATGAGGAGACAATTCGGTTTTGTGCATGCTGACCGTGGCTTTTGGAGCGGGCATAACACGTAGCCTGGCAGGACCTTGTGGCCAGCGTGATCAGCAGCAGCGATCGGTGTTTTTCCTTGTCGGTTCACTTCAGCCAGGCCCCGCTCATTTTGATTTGAATTCCTGACTTCTGATTTATTTTATATTATTTATAAATTTTGCATTTTTCTATATTTTTGTTTTTTTTAGCTTTTTTACCGAATCTTTTTTCTCGTATTTATTTGCATTATTTGTGATGGAATAACATGTTTTTTTTTCTATTTTTAAATTTTTTAAAATTTAATTATGCCAAACAAGCCTCTGTCAACTACAGTTTTTTTTCAGCCAGCTACCATACTTTTCAGCCATAAGCCACTTAAAAAAAGCTTTTTGAGCAGAGCCGCATTGTTCCCACGTACGGAAAAAAACTACCGAGAAGAATAGTAACAGTAGACACAAGGTATTTTAGCTTTTATTATTATTTTTGGTTGTTTCTTTTTTTTTTTTTGCTGTGTTTAGCACTTTGGGCATCTAAAAATAATAGAGTTGAAGAAAAAGCCTTTATTAGCCGTTACAATCATTCACCCAATTGACATCGATAATCTCACAGTTGCTTTGTTTTTATGCTGAAACTGGATAACATATCTTCTTGTCAACATAATAAATGATGGATGCGTGTGCAAAGCGCAGCCATGTATATAGGGCCGGCGACATTGAGGTGCCAACATGACAAATCAGAAACAAGTAATACCATACAGTTTTGATTCTACAAATTATGCAGTGAATAACAAAAAAAATTCTAAAAAATAGTATTTCTTGTTGATTAGCATATCAGTCACTCTAGTTGCACTTACGCATTCCAAGAGTAACTGTAAAATAAAATTAGTCTAAAAACAAATAACTAAATGGTACCGTCAGATTCATATTCTGAAGTGCTTCCGTATTATCGTAATTCTATAGTTACTAAGCTGTGGGAGTAGGAAATAATGCGCAAAGTTCAAATTCAAGGACTGTGCCATGTCAAATGATGCCCTGTACTTGGACAGAAGACGTAGTACAGCTAATGATTTCCACTAATGAGTTCTTGAAATACACGTTACTTGAGAACATCCTATATAAAATGGAAGGCATTTGTTTTCTTCTTGTTCAGAATTGATGATGCAATCTTCAGATAGGAGCAAGTGCCCCTGATCAAGATAACTCCTAGTACAATTATTCTCTATTTTTCTACTAAAAAGGTACTGTTCCATAAACAACAGGTGTCAAGAGCAATCAAACCGAGTGCATAGAAAATCAGGCGCCCACATGATGCCTACCATTGCCAGCAGATGCCACAGAAGGACACATCTCTCCCCCTCCACCTTTATCTCCTTTTGCTCTCCACTAATATTCCATTTCACAATTTTTTTCCCTCTGTAAAACCTCCCATTTTTATGCTATAAATGGCCCCCTCCTCCAAGCCTCAATTCCCTTTTCCCCTCTTCCCCAACTCCCTTGCTAGGTTTTCATTCAGTGAGCTCCTTTTGCCATTTGGATCTTCACATCTCTCCTAGCTAGCAAGAACACAACTTGTTGCTACCAACTTGAGTCTTGACTACTTCCTAGTCCTGTCCAAATTAAGCATAAGCCTGCCACCTCAGCTCAATCTTTCCTTGAACCTCCTATCTTTGTTTCTCAACCTTCAAATATCCTAGGGGAGGTTCTGCCAAAATTTCCTTCCTGACCATCCATTTCCCAAGGGGAGATTCTGCCAAATTTTCTTTGACATCAATTAGTTCCCAAGGGGAGGTTCTGCCAAAATTTTCTCTGGCCATCAATTTTCCCTTTCTTGACATACTTGCATACACATATAGAACAAATAGAAAATTTTCGAGGTACAAAAGAGTACTTTGTTTTTGTTCTTGATGATAGACTAGTAGAGAAGCCGTCGTGGTTGTGTAGATGTTGTTGCTCGTCTTCTCCGAGCACCTCCTCTCCGGATTTATGGTCGGCTCAGCAATCACTCAGCTTGTTCAGTCCTTCTCCGTTGTCTTCCTCTACTGGTTCTATGTCTTCTCAGTAAGCTCCATCTAGTTGTAGTATTTTAAATCCAACAAAGCCTTCTTTATAGAACATAATTAAGCTAGTAAGGCATCCATATACTACAAGGTATATTTACGAAAAATAATACAAGAGGGAGTGAAATTGTTAGTGGCACACAAAAGTTGTTGAGAGATGACCATATCGAGTGGGATCTCAACCGGGTCAAGCCAGGGGACGCGGAGTTCCAGGTCAGAAGATAACCCGGACCTCCAGGCCCAGATGGAGAAGAAGAGGAAGCGGAGGAAGGAGTCGAACCGGGAGTCAGCCCGGCGATCTAGGATGCGCAAGCAACAGTACCTTGCCGACCTCACCTCACAGGTTATATACATATATACATACATAGATACATCTGATTGTATTATACACATATACTCACACATACATACACACACGCTCTACTTATGTGTACACAAAAGTCTAAAGTTTGTGATTCATGCATAGATCTGATTCTATTCTAATTTATTAGTTATGTTAGCTCGCACTCGTGCAGGTGAAAAGCAAAACAGATGAAAACAAAGGCCCGCATGAAATATCTGCTCAAACAAACTCAATTATTGTGCTGCCTTTTTCAAAAGGCCCCACGAATTGCATCCTACCTAATTCTTTCAATAACACTAAAAATTCATTTATCATCACGAGTTGCCTTATCATAGGTTGAATTTTCACCAAACTAATACCCATATTGCTAAGTGGAACGTTGTGTTACAAACACAGGCGAACCAGCTGAAGAACCAGAACCAGCAACTCAGCATGGCACTAAGCATGACCACACAAAACCTTGTGGCAGTGCAAGCTCTAAACTCAGTTCTTCAGACACAGAAGATGGAGCTGGAGAGCAGGCTGTGCGCCCTGAGTGAGATCTTGTTGTGCATGAATTCAATCGGCAATACCACCGCTGCTACAAATCCAGCCACCACCATGGGCATCACAATCGGCAGTGCCTGTGATATTTTTGGCACCAGCCCATAGACTTGTACCAGTGCCTCTAGGGGAGGAGTGGTTGTGATGGTGGTAGGGCCAGAAGGCATCATGTTCTGTTTCAATCATGTGGGGCTTTGTCTCACTGTTGATGTTATCATGTGTTCTTCTCCCGTGATATTGTTTCTTTTGGGGGACAGGGATGTTTTGGCTTTTTGTTCTTGGTGGTAGAGGGATGACCAAAAGGCAATGTAGTGTTTGTCACTGTGTGGGGGTGGGGTTTGTACTGGTTGTTGAGGGTTCGAGGGGAATTATTAGGTCAGTACGTGAGAGGCAAAGAATTTTGTACTGGCTCCTGGTATGTGTAATGATATGATAATGCTTAGTAAGATGTGGATTTGATGGCTCTTGATATGCCAAGTGCTTCTCTATGCTCCAGATGCATGATTATCCAGGGAAAACTTTTCCAAAAATTTTGTTTTTCACCCCTCACCGATAAATTCGAAATTTAGAAATTTCAGAAAAAACTTTAAAAATGTTCAAGATTTAAAATCTGTTTTTTTGGGTAGAAATGGAAAAACAAAAAAAACAGTGCTGACTTTAGGGTTAGAACTCCAGACCTAGTGCTCACCAACCACCATCCTTTCACTAGATCAACTAGCTACATACTTATTTCTTGTATTGGTTAGAATTTGTTAAACTCCAAATTTTGAACCAAAATTCGCTGGTTTTACAATTTTTCAAACCTCGCTGAGAAAATCAAAATTGGGCCAAAAATGTTTTCTGTGTGATTATCTAGAGGTAGGTTATCTGTTTATGGCTAGTATTTCATTCATTTCAAATGTTGCTTTGTGATCAAAGCAGCATTCACAATGGCACAGGGCATTTGATGCATACTCCTACGCAACAAGATGAACATATTTTCTATACTAGTTATATACCCATGTGTTGCAATGAAACTTATTAAATATATAGAGAATCATGCTATAAAAGAGAGTTGCTCTAATCAGTTAGAAAATGAAGAATGGTGAGAAGTTAAGAGAATAGAGTGGTTAGAGAAGAATAAATATACAACCATCAACTCGTTTTTTTATAATAGTAACCAACTTCTCTCACTCTCTCATTTCTGCATGCCCTCTAACTTTTGCTCATGTTCAGCGAGTCACCACACCAAAGACGGAGTAAACAGTTGGGGTTAGGCTCAAGTCCATGTTCAAAGCTTGTTGAAATATCATGGCACTACTATAGAAAGGGTCAACACAGAAAATTCAAAAACATCATCACATATGGTTTCCGAACCGTCTGAATTTATGTGTCTGTGACAATGGTAATTAATAGGTAGTTATCACGTACAGTTTTCAAACCATTTGTGATAAGTTACAACACAGACGGTTTTTCAATAAAATCGTTTATGATATATTAGATATCAGAAACGATTCTTAAACAAAGCCGTCCATGATATATCAGACATCACAAATGGCTAATACTAAAAACCATCTGTGATATTTCAGATATCACAGATGATTCTAAACATAGCCGTCTGTGATATCTCACATATCACAGACGGCTAATACTAAAAACCGTCTATGATATAATACAGACGGTTCTTAAACATAGCTGTCTATGATATCTGATATATCACA
The DNA here is from genome assembly GCA_036346575.1 of Dendrocalamus sinicus. Classification (NCBI taxonomy): domain Eukaryota; kingdom Viridiplantae; phylum Streptophyta; class Magnoliopsida; order Poales; family Poaceae; genus Dendrocalamus; species Dendrocalamus sinicus. The sequence continues at coordinate 14,624,597 of CM070666.1, read as the reverse complement.
GATGGCTAATAGCACAAACTGTCTGTAAGATCTTACATATTATAGATGGCTAATGTAAAAAAAACCGTCTGTGATATATCATATATCACAGACAGTTTGTTGTTACAAACCGTCTGTAATAGCTATTTTAATAGCTAAATTATTTTCTATTTTTGGCTATCGTTAGGAAATGTTAGCCATGCCTTCTGAAAACAAACAAACAGATCACACATATAGCACACGACAATCATTAAACATATCTCACAAATAAATTAAATAATTGAAGGAAGTACAATTGAATAAATTGTTTGATTAAGCATAATTGAGTGATTACAATTGTATCAAATGTTTAAATATCTAATCATCATTGCCAGCGTGGAACTCTCCATTCTTGTGTATGACATCCGTCACCAAGAATTCGGAGAACTGTCCTCGAACTTCAACGAGTTTGTCAAGATCGAATGTACTTTCGTCAAATTCCACGCGCCATCACTAGCAGTGTTAAAGTCATTAGCATATACATATACATACATACATACATACATACATACATACATACATACATACATACATACATATGTATATATTGATAATCACAAAACATTTATTGGCAGGTTGATAAACCTCTAGATCATTCTTCTTAGCGTCTATGATTTTCTGCATATGGTGATAAATGTAGAATCCACATACATTGCAGTGTAGCTACTGGTGGGACTACAAAAATGGAATTACAAACATAGGTATTGTCAGTTCTAAATGTATTATTATAAAGTGTGATATAGTAGGATTGTTGTGTTGTAGTGGGTACCAAAAATCGTGTCCTTTGTCGTAGTATGGCACTGGATTCCTTATGTCTCACTCCCCAAGCAACGTAAGTGTTGAATGACCTACGTGATTCTAAGAAGTTAGCCTCGTCCATTGCAAACGAAGTAAAGAGTTATGTATGGAGAAAATGAGTTTACCTGTCAATTGTTTGTAGAGTTATGCATGAAGGAAATGAGTTTACCTGTCAATTGTTTGTTGCACACGGGTGAAGTCATGGTTACTTCTAAGTAGGAAATCAAGATATATTATCTTGCTCCACTTTGCTACAATCACAATAAGAATACAATGAGACCTAGTCATGTGTATTGCCATAGTGATTAATTCTAAGCTCATGTTCCGTATAAAGTATAAATGAGACTTGTATGGCAACTAGTGAAGCACTTACCCCCTGGTTGAAAGGTAGCAGGATGTACTCCTTGTCAATGTGAGCAAGCAATCCCATCATTATGTATTCTTTGATGAAGGGTGTGTTTGCGTTGATGGATTGCTCAGAGACCAAGTGTGGCTCGAGGAAACTCACCGGTTATCATTGTTGTTGGACTTGTTACATCATAGATCTATACATAAGCAATGAGTCATGATATTTATCGGTATTACGTAAATGTAGAACTTTATTGTACAACATACTTACAGTTTCCTACATCGTAGAAGTAAGGCGTCGAGTTCATCAAGGTTGAATAGTAAAAATAACTCTTCAAAGGTTACAACAATGTAGCCTGAGTTGTGGAAGAAATGTGCATCCGTGTATCTTACAGTGAATCCACTTTGCTAATTTGGCTTCCTGTTGAACCTTTACATGTACCAGTCAAATAAAATTCAAATAGACTCCAAAAAGCTCAAAACCATAATAAAAGATAGAGCACAATTTTAGATGAATTTAAAAAAAGAATCGGTTCAATCAAAGCTTAGACGAAGGAGAACGGGCTCTCGGAAGTTTTAAATCCAAAGAAAAGGAAAAATATGATTTACTGGGATTATTTTTTCTAAATGAAGTCCTAATTATGACATCATCACTGACGTGGCAGGCTGATTGGGCATCTAGGTTGATGAGCCACAACACCTGGTGTGGCACGTGGCAATAAAGCTGAGGTGGCAGGGCGACGTGTCTGCTGACGTGGCACTGTCACGTGGCATAGGGACTAGCTCGGGTGCTGACATTGCAGACACTTCAAATTAGGGCAGACGTGGTATCTAATGTGGCTTGGTTGACTCGGCTACTAACTCGGCTGGCCCATGGGTCTACAGAATAGTGCAACTGGCTCAACAGTAACATGTGGTGGCCATTCGGCAGACAAAGCAGCGGGCATATGTCGGGCAGTGGGCAGATGCCCGACACCTGGTGTGGTGGGGAAGAGCGTGGGCCGAGCCAGTGGCTATTTGGGCTGGAGGAGATGGGTTTCGGCCCAAAAGGTTTTAGGGTCTTCTAAAGGTTTTCTATTTTAAAAAGTTCAAATAAATTCATTTGAGCTCTAGAAAATAGCAAATAAATCTGAATAAAATCTAGAAAATTCATAAAATTTCCTTGTAACAAAAGGAACCCAAAAAAATACTTCTAGCAAATGTTAAAATTTTATTTAGTCATATTAAATCCTTTTATGTAATAAAAATTCAATTTAGGTTTTAATTAATTCTAGAAAAATCTAAATGGTGAATTTTATTTTAAAAGCTTGAAAAAGGCTCTAAAAATCAGGATGTTACAAACCTCCCCCTTAAACAGAATCTCAACCCTGAGATCCTGGCCTGCTAAGAGAATAGGATAGGACACTCTACTTTGGGATACTCTTCAAACTCCCAGGTTGCTTCCTCCTCTGAGTGGTTGCTCCCTTGGACATTACAAAAGTGGATAACCTTGCTCCTTGTCCTGTGCTCTAACACTTCTAAGACCTTGACAGGGTGCTCCTTTTAAGACAAATCCTCTTGAATATCGATAGCTTCCACTGGTATTACCTCCTTTGGCACTTGCAAATATTTCTTTAATTCAGACACATGAAAGACATCATGTATTCCACCGAAGGTTGCAAGTAGCTCTAACTGATAAGCAACTTCTCCTTTTCACCTCAAAACCTTGAACGGTCCCACATACCTTGGTGCAAGCTTTCCTTTCATATGAAACCTCTTAACTCCTTTGAATGGCATAATTCTGAGATACACATAATCGTTGGGCTTGAAGCTCAATTCTCGTTGGTGAGTATCTGCATAGCTCTTCTGCCTGGTCTGAGCTATCTTTAGTCTTTCTCGAATTAGATGGACCTTATCCTCAACTTATTTCAGACATTCTGGATCAAAGACTTGACCCTCCCCAGTCTCTTTCCAATTGAGAGGGGTTATGAATTTTCTACCATACAAAGCTTTGAATAGTGACATTTGTAAACTAGTCTGGTAACTGTTATTGTAGGAGAACTCTATGAAAGGTAAACATCTGTCCCACTTAGCTTCATAGTCTAGCACACAAGCTCTTAACATATCCTCAGGAATCTGATTCACATGTTCTGTTTGCCCATCTGTCTGAGGGGGTACGCTGTATTGAAATTCAGATGGGTACCCATTGTTTCATGGAAACTATCCTAGAATTTTGATGTGAATTGCAATCCATGATCTAACACTATCTTTTAAATACACCATGTAGACTTACAATTCTTGACATATATAGATCTGCCAACTTGTCACCAGCGTAAGTCGTCTTAACTGGAAGGAAAAGAGCAACTTTCATCACACAATACACAATTACCCAGATGGAATCAAACCCTTCCTTAGTCTTAGGTAATCCGGTGACAAAGTCCATACCAACTTCTTCCCAGTTCCACTTGGGAATTCTTAGTGGTTGCAGCTGACCTGCCAGTCTCTGATGCTCGGCTTTAACTATCTGAAATACATCACAAAGCGCAACATACTCTGATATCTCACGCTTCATATTAGGCCACCAATATTTGTCCTTAACATCTTGGTACATCTTCGTACTTCCCGGATGAATCGAGTACGAAGATTACTCGATTCATGGTCCTTTGTGGTTAGTAACTCTTTTAACTCCTTTTTATCTAGCACACACAACCTTTCTTTCAATCGTAGCATACCTTAATCATCTTAGCAAAATTTGAAGCTTTTCCTTGGCTAAGGTTGACTAGGATTCTCTGAATACCCTTGTCATCAACTTGTGCTTGCCGAATTTGATCATCCAATGTTAGATTCACCTCCATGGTGGCTAGAAATCCTTCCTTAACCAACTCCAAATTAAGCTTTTGAAATTCCTCATGTATAGCTGGCTATCTTTCCTTGATCACCATGGTATTATAGTAGCTCTTCCTACTCAACACAGCGGCTACTACATTGGCCTTCCCCATCAGAACATCTGGTGTTGCTTGGGCCTCCTCTGCAGTGACATGATTCACTTGTTTTTTTGACAATAGATGGCCACGTACGGTTGACTTGACCTAAAAATTGTGACATTCCATGTCCTGTTCCCGATGCAGGGTTTCTATCTGGTGTAGCTCCCAGATTGGAAACAAACTAGCATTAGGGCTTGCTTCTGTGGGCACTTATTGCATAGTGTCCGGGCTCATGGTACTTGAAATAGGTAATTGCTGCTACAGGCTGGCATTCCTCTAAGGCTGACTGCTTCCACTGATTGGGCATGTTCTTGAAACATTGAAGCAAGGTGCAGGTGCCGAAGTCCTGAATACTGGCTATTGTGGCACTCAAGCAGGCTGATAAGCATTGAAGCGAGGCTTTTGAGTCTGATGCGTGTGAGCTCACTGTTGCATCATCCTTCTCTTACGAGTCTCTTCTATCTCACAACGACTTTCTTAAATGAGTATAGCTTTGTCCACCATATTTTGGAAACTGGCATAGTCGTTGCCCACTACTTGAACTTCCAATGTAGGGTTGAGACCTCTCTAGAATCGCTTCTGATGAGCATCATCAGTTGCTACATCCTTGGGGCATAGCAAGCTAGCTAAGTGAACTTGTTGAGATATTCACTCATTGACGTGTTCTTCGGTTACAGTTCACGAATTTTTTCCTTCTCCATCTTGATCACCCCATCCAGGATAAGGGTATGACAAAGGTTTGTGGCGAACTATGCCCACATGATACTACCTTGGTCCTCGTGAGTGACATAGTAGTTCTCCCACTATTCTACGGTGGCTCCTTCCAATTGGTGAGTGACGTAGAGAACTTTTTCTCAATCAATGCATTGAGCAAGATTTTGCTTCTTTTCCACTGAATGAATCTGATTAACTGCTTCCAAAGGCTCAGATGAATTGGAATAAGTTGGTGGTCTAGTCATCATAAATTCTGCAAATTTGGACATCGAACATTTTGGTTGAGGAGCAACTGCTGCTCGATACTATTGATTCATCATATTGGTCAGATTTTGTGTCATCGTGTTCATGAGTTGATTTTGAGCTATCATGAATTGACTCAAAGTTGGATTTAATCCTATTGGGATCAACTGCTACCCCTAAGCTGAAGGATTTGAGGCGCTATTGCTAAGTTCTGAAGGCATCTGATTGCGTCCAGCTGAACTCCGTGTATCAACCATCTGATGGGGTGACACCTCGGTCACCAAGGAAAGAGGGAATAACAAAGGTAAGAGGTAAACTTGTCTAAGGGGATATTCTAATGGCAACTTAACTAAGCAAACACTTAGCCAGGAAAGGCTAATAAAAGAAACACTTCCATTAACTCCAATAAAGTTTTGACATGGCTACAACATAATGCTGAAAACATAACTGTAGCTCACATCACAGGCAATTGCAAATAAAAACCAAAACATTCTAACATGCACATTTTATTTAGATGGCTCTGTAGCTCACATCACAAAGTCATCAAGCCGACGAGGACGTGAGACCTTCTTGCGTGCGAGTGGTCACGAGCTTGGATGTCGGCGAGCAATTGCAAATAAAAACCAAAACATTCTAACATGCACATTTTATTTAGATGGCTACAAACTCTTACTCTTACTGCCACTACTAGGAAGCAAAACATTCTAACATGCAATCAACTAGGAAGCAAAGTCCTAATCCGTGAAGTCGTCGAAGTACCCTCCTTCACACACTTAAGATTTCTCAAGTTAAGTGATTTTGTGAGTTTCATAAATCCTTAAGGTATGGCTCCTCAGATACCACCTCTATTGAGACTAAGCAAATATGGATATAGCCATGAGTACATAGTGTACTCGGCAAGTCATTTGTAACAAAGATGCAATATAGTATGCAAGGCTTATCAAATATGGCTGAAAGGTTACTTTGCAGAAAGAGATGATTTAAAGTAAATATAATAAATAGATTGAAAATATACTTTGAAATTAATAAGTAAATAATCAAAGGACTTGAATAAAACACAAGTGAACTGACCATTCACCTCCAACTTGATCCCAATGAAGTTTTATGGTAAACTCTACCCCTCGTGTGAAATCACCGAGCATTGTCCATAACCAGAGACATGGCTATTTGAATAGTTTTACACTCTGTAGAGTTTGCACAATTTTATCCACATGATGTGATCATCTCTATGTAAAACAAAATCACAACAAACCTTTTACAATGCTCAATCTCAACCTGATCTCGCCCGCTAAGGTTTTGCCATCGAGTAGACTAACCACCTAGTTGATAATTGCCCCCTTTTGTGCCAGTACAACATTAGTGGCAAAATCAAAGTTGAAACTTCATAAATTATTATGCCAGATCTATCACATACTAGACATGTAGTTGCATGGTAAGGCTCAAATCAATAGCGCACAAAGTTAATGTTAATAGCACACAGAGTTAAGTCCTTAGACATTACCCAGGTGAAACATCCACATCTCTAAAGTGCTTACCACATTTCTCCCTTTACTTCACGATCATTCCTCCAAGTGAAAACCATTTTATTTAACCACCACCAATGACACTACCCATGCCAAGGTGTACAAATTTTATAACTGTGGCTGACCACTATGATTTAACAGCTCATTAAGTCAAAATTAATTAATTGATCACATGTGATGATAAGCCCAACGTACTACAGTAAGTATAACTAAGCATACCGGATGTACAACCCATATGATAACTAATATTGTATCACTAGCTAAATACCCATCCTATGCTGATAATGCAATCATGGCATTCAAATTATCAAGGAGGAATTAATCAAATAGGTCATTAACTACAAATACAAATGTTTTATAATAAAATAGTGATGCATGGTAATTTAAAACAAAATAATACATAGTAGATTTGAAAACTAGGTTTAACATGATCTAAGTGCATGACTTGCCTTGGCTTGCTCAGTAAATAGCTCTTGATCTTTAAATCTTGCTTTAGCTCCTTCAAAGACGTGATCTAACGAGAGAGAAAACGAATATAACATAAATAAAATCAAATAAAATTCAAATTAACTTAAAAAAACTTCAAAACTAGAATCAAAGATAGAGCTCAATTTTAGATGAATTTAGAAAAAAAAAATCGGGTCAATTGGAGTTAGGACGGAGGAGAACGGGCTCTTGGAAGATCTAAATGTAAAGAAAAAGGAAAATAGGATTTACTGAAATTACTTTTTCTAAAGGAAATCCTAATTATGACACCATCGCTGATGTGGCAGGCTCTTGGACATCTAGGCTAACGAGCCATGACACCTAGCATGACATGTGGCAATAAAACTGAGGTGGCAGGGCGACGTGTCTACTGACATGGCACTGTCACGTAGCATGAGGACTAGCTCAGGTGCTGACATGGCAGACACATGGATGGACACGTGGTAGACACGTCAAATTGGGGTAGATGTGGCATCTTACATGGCTTGGTTGACTGGCTGCTGACTTGACGGCCTACGGGTCTTATGGAATAGTGCAACTGGCTTGACAGTAACACGTTGTGGCCATCTGGCGGACGAAGCAGAAGGCAGATGCCCGACCCCTGGCGTGGTGGGGAAGAGTGGTTGGGTCGGCGGCAATTTGCGCAAGAGGAGATGGGTTTCGGCCTAAAAGGTTTTAGGGTCTTCTTAAAGTTTTCTATTTTCAAAAATTTAAATAAATTCATTTAAGCTCGAGAAAATAGCAAATAAATCCAAATAAAATCCAGAAAATTCACAAAATTTTCATTGTGACATAAGGAACTAAAATAAAATACTTCTAGAAAATGTTAAAGTTTTATTTAGTCAATTAAACCGTTTTAATTAATAAAATTTCAATTTAAGCTTTAATTAATTACAGAAAAATCTAAATGGTGAATTTTTTAAAAGGTTCAAAAAGACCTGAAAATCAGGATGTTACAGTTCACCAGGTCTATCTTATAGTCTATCTATATAGCATTCTAGATATGTACATTACCTGGATATCGTCGATAGGTAATTGGGCGTCGCTATGTTCATAAAGTAGCGCGGACGCGTAGCTACTCCGACATTGAGGGGGCTGGGTACCACAATAATGGGGGTGGCTTGCGACTAGTTATGAACTTCTCTTAGTTCTTTCCTCAATGCATCTATCTCTCCTAAAAGTGAGGTAGTTGTGTCCTCAAGTTTTGCATAAAAGTTCTATTTAATACATTCCTCACGCTCAGCATTAGATCTCTTCCTACTCATGTATTCCTCGGTGTAATTCTCCAAGATACGTAAACCCCTAGGCCTCACGTGCGACCTTGGTGCTCTTTATTTTCCACGACTGTGGATAGTATATACTTCTTCTTGACTGCTTGGAAGGAGCCATTAGAAGATTTGGTAGTTAATGTTAATTTGCTGCAAGAGGCAATCATGTTATTTTAGACCCCATGAAATTATGGACCTATTAACAACTAGGTAGTTTAACATATCTTACCAGGCATTGGGACACTTCCTCATCTGCGGGGTTTTTGAAAGAGGTGAAGCTTGAAGTCATGGTTGATGACCTCGCTCTTAACCAGTTTCGGGCGCGCTCGTTTGTGATCCCAGCAAATGGTGGGGAGGCCTCCGATCGGATTGTGACTTCATCCTCTATACTCCATTGTAGGATTTTACCCGCATACCAAGCGGTGCTGAGTTTGTGGCGGTGAGTATTTTTTGCCTGGAGAGCCTTGTGTGCTGCACTTTCCTGTTGAAATTCAATCGACGTCTTTAGCTGCACAAAGGCCTCCCATGTTTCCGATGACACAAAAGGATACTCATAAAGAGCGTGTGATCCTTGGTTATGTACTTCATGAGAAGCATGCTCTTGAAGGTCTTCCACGCTTTTCCCATCGTGAGGGGCACCTGCTGTCGCATGAGTCCTGAGATTTTTGCTGGGATCTTGAACATGTTTGATATTTTCGTCCACAACGCACTTTTCTCGTCTCTTGTCAAACCATTCCAGTTTTGTATGGTGATGAGGACCCGTTCCCTTCTAATTATCCCACAGGCAGTCCAAAATGCTACCATTGCTTTCTTTGATTACAGAGGGACCCCATGTGGAGAGATCTCCATGATGGTCATTCAGGCTGTTGGCATTTTCGATACTCCTCTGCCATGCTTAGTTCCCCTGGTCTTCAAAGCATGAGACACATTTGGCGATGTCGATGACAATGATGATGTCATCAATCTTACAAGAAAAAACTAATTATAATGAGTTGTAAGCATAAACATTGGCACATGGTTGATCTTGCAAGAAATAAGAACATTTGGCCATGTATATTATTGCTACAAGATCTCTTTACAATACTAACATCCCAAATCACACAGCTCAGTGTCTCAGCTATGACGGGACATATATTTCTCAACAACTATAATACAAAGATCAAAGCACTGTACACTTATGCTTTAAAAGACATGAAGCAAATTAATTTGCTTCATGCCCTTGCAAGCACAGGTGTATAGTGCTGTAATGTTTCTCTTACACAACTACTAGTCTAACTCCTAATATTCATGCCCTTTTTTCTTGAACCAGCAGCCCACCCGTAGAAGTAAGGAGAGGCGAGTCGAAGGAGGGGACATGTATTTCTCAACAACTACAAGATGAACATTCAAGCACCGTACACATAAGCTTGAAAAGAGTTGAAGAAAATTAATTTGCTTAACCCTTTTGAACCTCATGTGTATAGCACTATAATGTTCCTCTTGCACAACTACAACTCTGACTCACAGTGTTGAAAGAAAATCAATAGTGTCAAAATATCTGAGGTGTGTACTGGTGTCTCATTAGCGTTTATGAAAATGAGAAATAATTTAGTGATGATTGACAGAAGAATATCCATAACAAATCCTGTTTCTGGAGTGAAAATAGAACCTGATTGCCATTCATTACTACTATTTATTTTCTTACACACTATACCAATTCATTGAGTTACAGATCTTACGGTTTGAAATGGAAATGCACTACATCCATAAAACGACAAAGAAAGAAAGAAAGGACTGATTATGTTGAACGTTCATCCAAACATCTGTAGCGAAACAGACCTCACGTGAAGGGAAATGAGCAGCCTCACATCACATCACATGAACTAACAAGTGGGATTTGGGATCCATTCCTTCAGGAGGAGAGGCGACAGGGAAGAGAGAACTCATAAACACACATTAATAGATATTGATGGATCTATCACGCATGAGGTAAAAAGTGGGATTTGGGATCCATACCTTTGGAAGGAGAGGCGATAGGGAGGAGAGAACTCATAAACACACATTAATAGATATGGGCGGATCTATCACACATGAGGTAAAAAAAGTGGGATATGAGATCCATACCTTTGGGTGGAGAGACGACGCAGGGAGGAGAGGCAACATCGGGACAAGAGGCGATGGGGCTACCACGCCAGGTGAGGAAGGAGAGGACAAAGACGTTGAGTTCTCTGGTGGCGGTAGCGGTGGCTGGGGGGTGAGGAGACGAAGGGGTGCGCAAGTGAGAAGTAAAAGTGCAAAACCTAATAGGAGCTAATTTATAGAAGAACTATCATAGACATTTCCATTCAATAGCTATCTGTGATATTAATACCACATATGGTTCTATTGTGAAACAATCTATGATGTTGTAATTATCATAGACGGTTCGATAATGGAACCATCTATGATGTTGATCCTTATCACAGATGGTTCTATTATGGTACTGTCTATGATGTTAATATTATCACAGATGATTATATTATGGAACCGTCTGTGATACGTATATCACAGATGGTTTATGCCATTAAATCGCCTGTGATAGTTCCTTTACTAGGTTTTTCGACTTGCCTCAGGAAATGCTAGCCATGCCCTCTATAAACAAGCAAGTAGATACAATTGTAGATGTAATTATTTCTAAATTATTGAATCAATTATAGTGGAATAATTCTTTAGTTACATGCCAAGTTTATTAATTACATTGGAATAATTTCCAAATAGGTGTTCACCATGTGGGATCATTCCACTTGACTATTTTTCTTTTAAATAAAGCCCTTCATAATGATCGACACACATATAGCTTGTTTCATCCCTTGGTTCTTCCCCAAGCCTGATGCTGTCTCCGAATGGAGGCAACTCGTTAAATTGATTGTACTCTTCCTTATCTACTACATTCTTAACTCTGACAATCCTTCTTTTTTCGTGAAGAACTATATGGTGCTTCTTATTTGCTGGGACAGTTACATAAAAGACTTGAACAATTTGCTTCGTGAGTACGAATGGTTCATCTTTGTATCCTATATGTTCAAGGTCCACAATAGTGACCTTGTATTTATCGATCTTTACACCCTGTGGGAGTTGGACCCAATGACACTAAAAGAGAGGGATCTTGAAAATTACGTAGTCGAGCTCCCAAATCTCCTCTACAAGCCTGTAGTAGGAGCTTAGGACAATGATACTGAATTGCTCACGAAATGCATCTATGCGGACACCTGAGTTCTGGTCTGTGCTCTTTTTATCCTGACTTGTTGTATAATATGTGTACCCATGAATGTCATATCCTTACCATGACACAATTGAAAATTTTGCCCCTCTTGCCAACCATTGCAGTGTTTCATTTGATGACCTCCCACTAAATCGCACCCTCAACCATTTGTTGAACCGACAGTTATGCTATCTTGTGATCCAATCCTTCGACCGGCCTAGATTCTCTTGGTGTAGCATGCCCTTGTGCTCTTCAATATACGAGGACACTTTTGTCATGTGTTGCAAGACCGTGAAATGGGTTTAGGTGTACGTATGTAGATCGGGAGTTATTGATTTCCTTCTAATGGTCCTGATACCCTCTAGCCTCCCCTCATGATATGACAGAGGCACACCTATCGGTTCGATCTGAGCCATGTAATTGATGTAGAACTCAATGACTTCTTCGGTTGCATAACCTTCGATGATGCTACCCTCTGGTCGAGATCGATTGCATACATAGAACTTGAGAATTCCCACATACCTCTCGAATAGGTACATATGACATAGAAATATGGGGCCACATATCTTTATCTCTTTCATAAGGTGCACAATGAGATGGACCATGATATTGAAAAATGACAGAGAGAAATATATCTCAAGATGACATAGAATTATCATCACCTCAATCTGTAGAGCATCTAGTACATGGGATTGATGACCTTTTATGCAATTGTGTTAAAGAAATAACACAACCTCATGATTATCACTCGAATCTTATTTAGCAAAATACTTCTAATTGCAACAGGAAGAAATTGTGTCATTAGCACATGACAGTCACGGACTTCATGCCAATTAATTTCAAATCTTCTATGAAAACAAGTTTCTTTATGCTGGCGAAGTGACCAGACAAAACTTTCACACCACGCAAGCACTGACATAGTTAAGTTCTCTCGGACTTAGACAGGGTGTAGCAAACTAGGGGAAGGTACGTGCATCCTTTATCGGTCTCTATCGGTGCTAACTCGGTCCTGATGTTCATAGAGACCAAGTCACACTATGTGTTGACTACATCCTTTGTTTTGTCACGAATGTTTAGTAAGAGAACAATCAAGCTATCACATACATTCTTATCTACGTGCATGACATCGACACAATTGCGAACTTCTAAGTGCTTTCAATAAGGCAAATCCTAAAATACTAATCTCTTCTTCCACATGTTCTTCTAACATATCCTCAACTTATGTCCCTTTCCAAGCACAATATCGATATCCTTGATCATATCGTCAACCACTTTTTCGCTAAAAGGCCGTGGTGCTGAGTCATCCTCTTTATTTCCGTCAAATTATTTTTTATCTTGTGGTATGGTTAATACATTGGAAGGAACATACAGTGATGTATGTATACAATTTTGCGCAAGTTGTTCAACCACACACTCTCGGTATAATCTAAGCAGCGTGGACAAGCTTGGATCCTTCCGTACTTAATCCCAACAGGTTATCAAGGGCAAGAAAATCATTGATGGTGTAGAATAACATGGCGTGCAGTGAAGTTCTCTCGTTTGTTCGCATCCCACACCAGTACCCCTTCGTTCCACAATGTCACAAGATCTTCCATTGATGGTGATATGTACACATCAATATTGTTCCCAGGTTGCTTCGGCCCCTGGATAAGTAGTGACATCAAAATGTACTTCCACTTCAAACACAGCCAAGAAGAAAAGTTGTACATGCATACTTTCATGGGCCATGTTCTATATCGACTGCTCTTATTACCGAAAGGATTCATTCCATCTGTAGACAACCAAACCTTATATTCCTCAATTCTACATTGAAGTCTGCAAACATCATATCATATTCCTCCACTAGGTAGAACTAGCAACGTGTCTTAGCATTCCATCTTTCTTACACACCTCCAAGTGCCAACTCAGCAATCTTGCATCCTTTCGGTTCGTAAATAAATGCTTTAAATGGGAAATTACAGGCAGATACCACAACATCATAGCAGGAGGTCCTTGCTTCACATCGATGCACTCATTATCATCAGAGTCATTCTTACGCTTGTATCAAGATGCTTTGCGGACCGGACAAACATGTAATTTTGTAAACTATTTACCGTAGAGGATACAATAATTCAGACATGCATGAATTATTTCCACTTCCATTCCCAATGGACAAAGAACCTTCTTGGCTTGGTAGGTAGTTCTCAACAACATATTTCCCTCTGAAAGGATATTAGCTAGGAGACCTAACAGCGCCATGAAACTCTTATTGGATCAACCATTGCTTGCCTTCAATTTTAGTATTTTAAGAACAATGACAACCTTGTGTATTGCGGCTTGCAGCCCGGGAACAAAGGTTTCTCCAAGTCCTCCATTAAGCCCTTGAATTTACCAAACTCTCTCTCAATATAGTTCCCTTCTGCATTGTGTAGCATCTAATCTAGATTGTTATTTTGTGACCTATCCTCACCGAAAGCATAGCCCACAATCAGCATATCGTTGTCTCCCTAGACGATGTTATAATTACCTTCCTGTATAATCTTGTATTCACTGTGGCTGGTCCAACACACACACACACACACACACACACACACACACACATATATATATATAGTATAAATAACAGGGGCACCTAGGTGTCTGGACACCTAGTCTCCTTACCTTTGGATTGCTTTTAGATGCGTGCTAGTGTGATTGAGACTTTCCATCCATGATTAAGACTTTCCTTCCATGATTGATTTAGCATGCCTAATATATTACATACCATACATACCATTGCTCTAGCACGTATCTAAAAGCAATCTAACGGCAGGGAGCCTAGGTGTCAGGCACCTAGGTGTCCCATTTCAGCGTCCATATATATATATATATATATATATATATATATATATATATATATATATATATATATATATATATATATATATATGTATGTATGTATGTATGTATATCCCTTTTTGAAACCCCTTCGAATCAAGTGAGCTATGATCTGCAATGAGTTGGTAAACATTTTCAAGTTATCACAATCAATGCATGGACAGTACATATATTTCATTCTCTTCTTCAAGATATTCTGCTCGGCCGCTCTTCTAAAAGTAGACATGCCATTAATATACTCCTCACTCATACAGTTCTCAACGTACATCTAGTTTCGGTCCATCTACACTATGCATGTAACAAATTAGTGTCAAATTGGATTATTAATGCTACTATAGCTAGCCATCCTAATACTTACACATAATTGACATTCACGTTATAATAAATTGTTCATATCTAAATTAAATAGTTAGCTACGTACTATTCATGAAGCAATGTATATATTAAGCAAGAATATATTGAAGTAAACTAGAAGTAGTAACCCATTATTAAATTAGAGCAAAGTACCAATTAAGCTAGATCTAAACCTAGCTATCACCTCTCTTTATTACAAGGCACATAATTAGAAGCAAATACTAACATTTAATCACCAAGAACAAATAGATCTACAAGCAAGATCTGAAAGCGGTATGCTTTCACCAAACTCCCCAAAGCCGGCCGCGATAAATATTGTCTAAATTCATTCTCATATACATAATGCAAATTCAGTAATGACTCAGGAGTAAGTATATATTACTTAGTTGCCTTTTACCGATCAGTAATGCCGTCGTGTCGTTATACATATATATGACGCCCAAACAATGTGGCTAGTCGCTTTTTACAAAGAAAATAAAAAGACAAAAACCTAACTGCTTTGAAGTTTTTTCTAGTGACGAAGGTAGCATGCAATCTCCGTCTTCAAAACTTCATAGACGACGTGGTTAGCATTAGACGGTTCGAGATCATCAGTGAATTAAGCTCGAAATGCATCCACCAGCCAACGTGCTCGTTTGACTGTCTCCCGAACACCCACCGACTGAACAATCAGGTCCAATTGAGCCTCTAGGCTCTCTTCCTTTCTTGAGGGGTCTCGGCAAGGTTGACTTGGTCGTCCACCGCCTCGACTAAGTACTCCAAGTGACGGCAAGCCTCCTAGAGACATGCAACATCGTTGCGGAGAACCACGTCGATGGCAAGGTTAGCTCGTCGGAAGCAGGAGACCAACCGGAAGACGCGGCGGAGGATGTCAAGACGGTGGAAAGGTGGCTTTCAATTCCAGTATAGTCTTTTTTGTAGTAGTGTGGTATGTTGATTTTTTTACCCATAAGTTTGGGCTTGATCTAGCACTGCATGGTATTTTCTTTCTCTCGTGCCTTCTTCGGAAATTCCCCAAAAATACGGAATGTGCAGGTAGTTTATGCGGTTCTGAAAGAGCAAGTCGATATAAAATTTATTTTGCAGATCGACTGGTGTGTATGTAGCAGAGAAGCATGCCACATATGCAAATATAAAAAACAAATCTAAGTAAAATGAGTTCATGATCCAAATAAGTAAAAGTGACAATTGTAAAGTAGGCATCTGTTTTCTGTAGCAGTGTACAATAGCGCAAGCACATATCGACTTTAACGAAGTGATGACAGGCAAACATATGCTTCACCGGAAAGAAAAAGAAAGAGAAGTCCAAGATACCAGTCGCAAACTTTCGCAGCACCATGGAAGCAAATATCACCTTTTTCAAAGTGCCATTTGCGAGTCCGAGGATTAGATAAAGGGCAAAAGGCATTCAATTGTGCAACATGATTTTCTTAAAATAGATAACAGGTGTATATGATACATATTTGGAACAAATAATTCTCAAAGGAACTGAAATTTTCCTTTCCTCCAAATTCGTATGAAAACCTCCTGCATGGCTATGGAGTTTAGCCCAAGGAGTTACTGTGTTTTGGACATGCTGTGGTCTCTAATCTGAACCAAAGGGGAACAGATGTGAATTCTCTCTTTTTCTAGCGGTCTAATATTGTATCGACTGTTGGATCCGAACCCTAGCACCCTGTTAGGTTCAACCGGGTTTACTCCTCAAGCCACATGTCTTAAATAGGCTGAGCACTTAAGCCCACGGGCTCCCTTCTGCAAGCTCTAAGCAATAACCTTATAAGTGGTATTGGATCATCTCCTAAAAAAGACTAGTCCAATACATGGGGTCTCCTCACATTTATAAGTTATGCTTTTCCCTTTCCACAACCAATGTGAGACTATTCCCAACAATCTCTCTCACACATTGGTTTTGCACTCCTACAACCAAGAAGATGTTAGACACCTGGGCTCTGATACCATATGAGGGAGGGAAAAGGTCCAATACCACTTATATAGTTATTGCTTAGGGTTTACAAAAGGTTAATCCATGGGCTTAAGTGCTCAGTCCATTTGAGACCTGTGGCCCAGGGAGTAAGCCTATTTGGACCTGGCGGGGTGCTAGGGGTCCGGATCCAACAATGGTATTAGAGCAAGTGATGATCGACTTGTAGAAGGAGCAGTACATGGAAGGAAGCGGATCTTCATGGACAATGAAGGAAGGACTAAATTCCCTTCCATATCCAATTCTCAATTCATAGAACTACCCGGCATGGTCCATAAAGATGCGAGTGAATATGCATGCCTAAGGGGTCTGGGATGCTATACCTGATCCGGTCGATGCTAATAGAAATGTCGATCCAAAAAGAAAAGCTCCGATAGTCAATGTAAAGACTGATCAAACTACTTTGGCACTCATCTATGTTGCCACACCCGACTCGATGATCAGTCAACTTATCAAAAAAATACAACACGAGAAGCTTAGATTGCTCTTCGAACTATGCACAAAGGAGTGGATCGAGTGAAGAAGGTTCGACTACGAACTCTTCGAGGAGAATATGAGGCGCTGCATATGGGTGAAACTCAGTCAGTAGATAAGTTTGATGAAAAATTAACTGTTGTGGTCAATGATATTCGATCTCTTGAAGGTACATCGGAAGAAACTATGGTGGTCGAGAAGTACTTGCGTGTCCTACTCAAGTGGTTTATGCCGGTGGTCTCAACTCTTCAATACAAGTGATCTTCAGAACATAAAAATAGAAGAGATAACAGGATCTCTCAAGACTCATAAGGGATTGCTTAAAGGGTGTAAGGTCAAGACTGATCAAGCATTGCTAGTGAAAAGTGAAGCAAAGGTTGAAAATAAATCTTGGCAGGAGTCAAATTCAAATCAAGGAGGTGGCCAAGGATTTGGCAATTGGCGTGGTCATGGTCTGGGCGGATGCAGACAAGGCTGTAGTGATAGATCCGTGACAAGTTGCATGTCAAATGCTTTGGATGTGATGAACATAGGCACTATGCATTAGAGTGCCATAGCCACATAAAGTGTTTTAATTGCTACAAGTACAGGCACTATACATCAAATTGCCAAAGCACGAAGAAGGACGAGGAGGTATACCTCACCAAAACTGAGGAAGACGATGAGCCGGGACTGCTCCTTTCTTTATGTGTCAAAGAGATGCCGGGTATGGTGATGTTGAATGAGAAGAACGTAGTTTCTAATCTACGCATGGAGGAAGGCAGCAACGATCACACTGATTGGTGTTACCTGGACAATGGAGCATGTAATCACATGACAGGAGATATGTCAGACCCAGATTTTATAATCCAGAATCTACTGTGTTTAGCTGCACTATTCCGTGGATCAGTAGATAGTGCACACAGTTACAGTAATGGACATCAAATTACATATCATGTGGAAGCATAATTAAAATAATAGACTTACTCATGGGCCGATTAGGCCGAAATCATTAAATTGCAGCAACGGAAGAATGAAGCACACAGATGGGACCTTCAGGACATGCCCACAGGCAGCCAACTGGAGGTTTGCGACCTAGCCCTTGACGATTTCATCATCTTCTCCATCATAACCAAAAGTATTGCCGAAGCGTAGTGATCTGATTCCTGCTTCTGGATTTGTTATGAGAGCGAGTGTGAGCACACTAACCACCGTGCTCCGCGAGCCAATACACAGAATGCAAATAAATAGTATGCATGGCTTATCAAAGGAGAGGCTCGGGTTATTTTATTTGCCAAAAGTTGCTTTTAGTAGCATTATTATTGTTAAATCATAGTGTTATTAATTCTACCTATACTCCGCACGGCGATTGCCATAGTTGGCTTAATCCACCAAAGACACACTTTCCTTACTGATTGCTGTCTAAGACTCCAAACAGCGAGTGACATCATTTACTTAATCCACCGAATATACTCTTCCCAAATTGATTGTTGTCTAAGACTTCAAACAGCGAGTGACATCATTTAATCAATCCACCAATCATATTCTTTCTATATTGATTGCTGTCTAACTCCAAACAGCGACTGACATCATTTAGTTAATCCACCGATCATATACTTGCTATATTGTTTTCTAATTTAATTTGAGTATTATAATCGACAAAGGATTCTCGTTGTTGCTAGGGCATAGGGTTACGTTTTAACTATGTGGTGGCTAATTCTACAACCTTGCTATTATACAAGGATTTATGATTCATTCTTTACAAAATTTCCATTGGCTAAATCATCATTTCATGGGGATTTGGACCTAGACTACATCCCTTCTAATATTGCTCACTATGTCTTGGATGAACAATTAAGCTCTCAAAATAAAGATTAATGCACATAAGTTACTAACATAATTATTCCATAATTAAATCTCTAATGATCGTACCTTACACAATGCTTTATTCCATCTCTATAATTAAATTTTTATCCTTCATTTTAAATTTATGTTAAATACTTATATCTCACATAATTATTCCCAAGGTTTATTCAATGGGTATACTAGGAAATCTTCAATTTAATTTTCAATTAATTAGGTGTTTGTGAGCTAATCCTAAACTATTTCTCTTAATCACTTAATTGCTTCTTATGCATATAAACTTTATATTCTGCTGCATATATAAATTTTATTTAATCTTAAATAATTTACCCTAGCTTTCTTGATTTGTCTTCTAATTATTATCTAGTAGAAATGGATAAAAAAAACTAAAACAAAAATATGCAAATAGGGGAAATCGAACCCAAGACCTGAGATGGACTGGAGTGTTAGCGCGAGTTCGGCTGACCACTGGGCTGTTGCCCCTTTGGTGATGTTGAGAGGGAAGCACAGTTGAAAAGGGGAGAGGGGCTGGGCAACTAAGCAAAGCAGCCGGCCGGCCGAAAACAGGGCAGGCGGGGGCGCACGGCTGGCAGCGTTGCCGCCGGTGAGGACCGGCCGGGGAGGCGCCGGAGACCCGCAAAACGGGTTCCCCGCGGATGGTGAAGATGTTGGTGGGGTCAACGGGGCCATGGGGGCGTCGGAGGTTGCCAGCGTCGGCGCGAGCGGCAAAGCGGGGATGAATCGGGGGCGCCGGTGCTGGGGTAGAAGAGGGCGAAGTTGGGAGGGAGTGGAAGCATGAGGGCGCCGCGGGGAAGCTCACCGTGGAGTTCACTGAGCCGGAGGGGGTCTAGGGCGGTCTAGTGGCGCGGACCGGCGGCGGTTTGGGGAGGACTTCGGCGCCGGCGGGATTCCGTCCACGGGAAGCTCGGGCGAGGCCGAGACGATTTCGCTAGGTCCTAGAGGTGGCTCGGGTGCGGGGAATCGGACTCTAGCGGCGTAGTTCGACGGGGAGGGTGGTCGCCGGAGTTGGGGGACATGAGGGCACTGGCGAGCTACGTGCGGTGGGCATCCGATTGCAAGCTATGGAAGGAAGTAGAGAGCTCGGGGAAGGGTTTAGCAGGCTCGGCGGCTCTTGTAGATGGGAGGATAGGGCTGGCATCGGGAGGCTCGCTCGACTAGTCATGTCGGCGAGCGGCGCGAGCAGCGGCGGGTGAGGCGACGGGATGGGGTAGGCGCGTGGCAGGGGGCAGCGACAGGATGAGGCGGAGCCTGACGACGCAGCGCACGGCAGAAAAGCTAAGCGGCGCGGCCATGATTGCCAGGAGGAGGCGTCGCTGAGCAAAGGGGAGGAAAACGTGTGCATTGGGAAGAAAAAGATAGCAGGAAGAGGGGATGGCCGCGCGGGAGGAGGCCGGGTCCACTGCCCAGAGGGAACGGTCGGGAGGGGAAGCCAGTGTTCGGGCCACGCGGCAGCAGGAGAAGGCGCGGGCGGGGCGCGGGCCCGCTGCGCAGAGGGAGAAAGGCGCGGGGTGGAGCGGGCTGGGTCGTGCCATTTGGCCGGCCTGGCTCCCTCCGATTCTTTTTTTTCAATTTTATTTTTATTGTTGATGTATTGTAGGTGTATATACAGGTATACACACACACACATATATATATATATATGTTTATTTGTATTTTTGTATAGGTATATATATTTATTTCATTTATATATATTTATACATACACCTATATATACATCTTCATTTATTTGCCCATTCATTTCATATACATGTATATATATACATATTTCCTTCATGCCTATTTTTTTGTATAAATATACTTTTATGTCTTGCTCAATGTGCTAGGCTTTGTATACCTTTTTGCATATAATTTATTTATGTATTTTTGTTGCCCCATTGTAATACTTTTGTCAATATCAAAAATTTTATATTTTAATTCAATTCTCTCCCTCCTTTTTGGATCATCTTTTCAGATTCAAATTTTTAGATTTTATTTCTCTATTATTTTATCATGTTGGTTTCTCTCTTGAACTTTTTAACTATTTGGAACCAAATTCAGGAAAACGCCATAAAATCCAAATTCCAATAGAATACATTGCAAAAATAATTCAAGAAATTCATATTTTCAAATTCAGATTTTTCAGGATGTTACAAGATAGCTTGATGGTTCATGAGCTTGACGAGACGATTACGAGCGAACGCAAGTTTGGTGATGGCCCCATGATGGAGATAAAAGGTAAAGAATCAATGTTGTTGCAATGCAAGAACAGCGATCAGAAGTTGGTGTCTGAAATTTACTATATACCGAGTCTGTGCAACAACATACTCGGTCTTAGGTAGATGACAAAAGAAGGGTGGTGCTGCAAGGAAAGTTCTTACATGTCTATGACAAAAATGATGATCTCTTAATGAAGGTAAAAAGATCGCAGAACCGATTGTACAAAATTTCTTTGAAAACTTGTAAATCGGTTTGTTTGAAGAGTAGCCTAGAGGAGCCAGGCGGCGGTGCAGAATGCGATGGCTCGAGTCAAGGCGGTGTGCCCCATGATGTAGGTGAGGGCGGCAACTCTGGAGGTGCACACAGTGCGCATGCATTAGGAGTAGGCTCGGGAGGATCCCGTGTGCATGAATTAGGAGCAGATAGCAGTAGCTCCAGTGTCCTAGGTCGCGTGCATTCTACTGGGAGCAGCGGGGATGTGTTTGCTACAAAAGACAACAGTCCCCACATGCATACGTCAATTTGAAGTGGTTCAGGTCAAGGCCATGGATCCCACGCATAGAAGGTGCGCATACGCTTGGAAGGTCTTGATCGTGCAGGGTGCAGGAGGCATCCTGAGTCCTCCCAGGAAACTGGATGCGCAGCGACCCATGGTGAGACGGCATGTTTCTGGACCAAGCGGCGTCGGCACGTATCATGGGATCAGTAGGTCTCACTGAAGGAAAAGGATGATGCATCCCTACAGGCGACTGGGTAAAAACAAATTTTTTAGCAAAGAAAAACTTTGCTGCATGTGGCATGGATATCAACGGTCCAGGTGGGCCCTGCATGCGTGTGTCAGGAATAGCGAGTAGTGGCTTGGGAGCACTTGCAGGCTTGCATGTTCATGCGCGTGCAACTGAGGCAAATCGTAGTGGCTCAGGATGACCAGGCAACGAGTCTCGTAAGCACTCAAATGGCAGAGGAAGGTCCCATGAGAATGCAGCAATCCCACGCTCGAGAGGAAGATGACATTGGTGCCAGTGGCGGAAGTGCGAGCAGGTATGGATGTCGGTGCGGCAACAGTGGAAGACAATGGAAGTAGAGAGGTAGGCGGAGCTCAAGATCTGGGAGAGAAAGGACCAAGTCGACAAGAACATCAGGTGTGGAAGCTCAAGTTAATTGGTGTTAAAGATCTTGCATAGCCAACTCTAGATTTAGGGGAGTTTGTTGGAATTAATCTAGACTTGATTAGCAATCATCGAGTGCAGGTACGAGTTGGTTCAATCCAGGTGTGGATTCGAACTAGGAGTTGAGGTTGTTTTAGTTTCGGAGTCTAGTTTCAGCAAGAATTCGAGTTCGAGTCCAGTTTGTAAACGGCATTAGTTTTTCTGTATTTATGTTGTAAATCTGAGTATAAATAGAGGGGAGAGTACCCTAGAAAAGGTGCTATGATTGGAG